>JADDOH010000505.1:0-131143 GCA_016648135.1 Agrypnia vestita
GGCTAACAAAATATTGAATATTCAGCTATACAAGTAATATTTCTTAGATATAATTCTGTGTTAAATTAATATCGTTTGCCAATCCTAATAGACTCGACCTTGTGAGTAGGTGCGAACGAGCCTTTATTATTTTTGAATCAGAACAGTAAGTCTCGCGTGTAGCGGGTGCTTAACTATTATTTTAACGAAACGGACCAATCACAGGCGCGCTTTGCCTTCGACGGGTTGAGCCGGAGGCGACCGTCCTGATGGCTGACTCCGGCCAATGGCGAGCGCCGGCGGTGAGGTCATCGGGCATAGGATGAGTCACTGCACTAGCGTGGATTTCAGAGGTATGGTGAAATCGTTACGATAAAAGGAGCGAACGCGATGTACTCAGCCCCTTCAGTTCGAGACCAGACTTGCGAGCGGGAGCGCTGCCCAACAGACTACCGACGGAGCCCCGAGTTCCAGATCATCAGTTGCGAGCAAAGGAGCTGCCAGCTTGAGAGAAAGCGGGTCTTGCAGCGGCGAAGTATAGAGATTCCACCATCCCGCAGCACCAGAAGGAGGATTCCGCCACAAAGAGTAACAGATAAGGATCATATTCATATTATCTAGTACGGTTAATTATTTTCACTATCGAAATGTATTTATTTTGGGAATATTTGAGTTCGGAATAATTATGTGTAATTAAATATCACGATTGCTTGTGTGATATTGGTTCAAATCGTACAAGAATTCCCTTCCAAACGGGTGTATTTTTTATGCAAAGCGAATTTCATACCGTTTATGCTAAAATTTGAATACACGGATTTCTATATGAATTACTTAGTAGCATTATAATAATTAATGCATTGCGTAGGTATTGCGCAATCATTACACTCGGTCTACAACTAACTCTTTATGAATCGAGTACCTCGGTATATTCAGCTTAATAAGTGGCTTCAGAATGACGAGTAAAGGACAGAATGGGGAGATCTAACTAAAGATTGGGGATATCTGGTTTATGTTAGCCTAGCTGGCTGAGGGGTGGATGATTGCCGGCACTTGGGCGTGGAACCCGCACAAGCCCCTGCAGGGCCCCTTAAAGGCGGGGTCCTCCTTGTTGCTCGGGGTCGTCAATAAACCGACCACCTAACCTCATCTGGCGCAAACTACTTAAACCAACAAAAGGTTCCCTATGTCTTTGGAAGGATTTCCATGCTTGAATGCTGTAAAACCTTGATAGAAAACGTTAACTTCTATTTCGTCCTCTGTAAGAAAGACAGGGCCAGAATAAATATAAAAATCATTCACTCATATGGAATAGCTGGGATATTGTAAATATGTTACTAACACTCTAACATTTGTCCAAAGTAAATGTTGCAAGATGCAGAATCGTGGGACGCCGCTCTGAAAAGGCATAATGAGATTGCACAATAATTTGTAACATCGCTGACTATGCCCGCAAAGGAGGCTAATGTCGTCATCAATTCGTACCAAAAGAGTACATGATTCTTCAAACACCGGCCTAAAAGAAAGGCGCCTCAAGACAACACACATCATCAGAAACTCGTACCAAAAGAGTACGGCCTTCTCAATTATAAGCCTAAAAGAGAGGCGTCACAGGATCACATCTCGTAAAGAAGAGATAGAGTCTCGGGATGCAGTAAGTTCCGGAGGAACAAGGGGGGCCGTTTAGTCACTTAGGAAGTCGGCCACCGGGTTTAGGCGGGCGCGGGGCCTCAACCCCTCTCAGCAGAGATGCTGAGGGTTTAAAAAACCAAAATTTAGCATTCAAAGAAACTATTATTTCATATAAACTCACGGGCTGTTGTAGAATCCTTTCGAAAAACCATCCCCGAGACCTTATCTACTTATTTATAAAGAAGTTTCGTTTCAAAAATGTCTTATTTCGTAGATAGCAAATATATGTATTATTTTCCCCAGGAATTAATATGAACAGGTTCATACACGTCTAAGACGACACCATTCAAGGTAAGAATATGTTAATATAAAGTGTTTAAAATTATTAGTTTCAGTGTTATTTAATATGTGAATTTCTCCTCTTTATGCCGTTCGATTGATTTTATTGGGTTGTTTCCAAACGGAAATGTTTTATTTCTAATACACGAATTCTTCTGGTGAACGTATTTTATTGTAACATAAATGTATAGATTATTAGGTTCGTTAGATGATTTTATTACGTAATATTATGCAATTGTTTCCACACTGCTCCTATAAAAGAATTTGAAGTTATTACGATACACAACGGGGTCCTTCATCCATTAGACGATTCATGTGCCAATTCAACGACGTATTACGAATAGTATATATTGTATTTATCGAGATTTAGTCGCATTTATTATTTCTAGTGAGGTTTTTAGTATTGGTTCCAGGCGCCATTATGAGGCGGAAATAGTTCATATTCATAGCCCGACTGCAATAGGTATTTTTGTCGCGTAAGAGGTAGCACTTTTAGGAATATAACTGTGTTTTACGTTTCGTCCCTGACGGACAGGATGGTATAGCTGTGGCTATTTAGGTAATATACTTAGTAAATGCAAAGGGCATTAGGTATTATCGATTTCAATATAGTATGCGAACCCAAGATGTTAGTTAATAGTTTTAGTTAATATTGCATTCAAAAGCGCAATTTTCACACAATAATTATGTTAGTTAATAATTCATATTTTTAGTTAATTTACCGTATAAAGTATTTCTGATAGTATAGAACATTATTTCATATGAAATGTTGAATTTTAGTAGTAGTAATATTTCTGTATAGAATATTTAATTTTAACAGCTGTATCGCTACATCATATGGTTGAAGTCGACCGGTTGCATCCTGCCGCTCGATCGCGCGCGCTCACATATAAGAATAATGAAATATTTGATAATCCAATATATTGTATTTTGAACGCGACGGTTTGCTACTTACTAACCTTCATTATTTAGTAGGACCCACATTAGGGTCATCTTACATCGTTAGCCGTGAAAAGAATATGATTTACATTGATTTGCAATGGAATGATTTGTATTATAGATTTGCTTCGCCTTATATATTCAACACACACCCCATGGGATGTCTAACTCTGGTGCCGGACCAGGAGCTATACTAAATTATTATTAAATGTATCAAGGCCGCGATGCCCTACTATCTACCTGGTTCATCACAGTGCTTACCGTGACCAGGAGAACGATTTATATTGAAATACAATAAAATGCTTTATAATATTAATTGAACATCATTTCGACATTAAATACGCTCCAGTCCGATTTGATTAGGATGCCCCTCTATCTACCTGGTTCATCACAAAGCAAGAGCCGCAGAAACAGTTGAAGTACTTTCCGTGCGAAAATTTGTTTATTAATTTATAGCAACGTTTTTACTATTTGGATATTGCACGAGTGATATTAAAAAAATTATTATGAATGTAAGCTTAGAAAGCGTATTAAAGCATGGTTTCAATTTTTTATTTGTTTATTTGTAACGAGAGTTCGTTGCTTCCAGCTTTTGAGATGTAAACGTCAAAAGAATGACACATTTTCGTGGCGATCCAATTTTCCTCGAGCCGATTTCAAAGACTCGCCGAACACTTGAGAAAATACCGAATCCAGGAATCTCTTAATTTGATAATGCGATAAATAAATCAATCTCCCCGGCGGCTGCCCGATCATTCGTCCTTTACACTTTAAGCAGACACGACAGAAACAAAACATTGTTTGACAAACGACCCGAAATTAAACTGTCGACTCATCCGAGGTAACACAATGAAACAATTTATTCTACAGACGGGCCACCTCACACTAGATTGGGTCATCTGTCTTTGTCTGTGCACTGTCATTCCAACTTGTCTCGGAAATACTTCCAATCTCTACGGTAATTTTATAAGCATACCACAAATTTACGTAATACGATAAGAGTAATAACGACTCATAATCATAATTCAAATAATTTATTTAATTATTCACATAAACTTGTAGACATGAAAATTTGTGTAATAGTAGGCAGTTATTCAATTAAAAAAATCTTATCATAAACAACCAATATATACATACTTTTAAATGTTATTACAATACCTTCATAATCTTTAATTTTTATAACTTAATCTAAGTTTCTTTGTCTATATCTTACTTACTTAATCTAATGTCTTACACTAATGATTACATTAACAAAAGATATATAACAATAGATATATGTTCTACTTACTACTGTTACAATTGATGTCTTTTATTGCTTATGCTTATATTATTATTATGTTCTACTTCAAAATTGTTTCTATGTGAGATATATTAGGATATAAGTTAACATGTTAATCACTAACTATTTATACTCTCATATATTTATATATATAATTTTTTTTATATGTGTTAATATTTCCAAATAAACAAATAATCAAATATACATATATGACAATGACAATGCCCCACCCACTTTTAAAAACCAGAATCAAATTCTCTTTTAAAAGTTAGTAAGCGGTAATATAAATATGTATTAATTATATTTATTTAATACAGCTGCTATTAAGTTTGTACATTTACCAAATTAATTTAAAAAAAAATACAAATAATTTTTATACATTTGAGGAACGTCTAGAACAGTCAGGCAGCGACGGTAACAAACTAAAAACGTCTGGAATTTACGGAAAGATAACATGTTCGCCATAAAAGCGAAGGCATGTCGCGGTCAAGCTTAAGTTATATTTTTATATTTCTACCAGTGCGTGTTTAGCGACAAATCGTGACGATCAGTGTTACCAGCGCGCGTGTGATACCAGTGATTGTAAAGAATTTATAGACGAGTGATATATTACAAAACAGTGTGATTTAAATTATAGTGCACGGATTGATTTCGTGTGCAGTGAATTTGCTCATTTTTCAATTTATTAATTTCTAATTAATTTTGAGTTTTCAATTCTCTCCTAGAGCCATGACCCATGAAAATATTTTGTATAAAAAATTCCGTTATTTTCCGTGTTGTATGATGGATTATTCGTAAAATCAAGATGGTGTATAAATGGTTTTTTCCGGTAATTTTCGGTGCATGCCCTAGTATTAACGATGTGCTGTAAATTATAAATTTTTTATTTATTTTGAAACAATATTATTTTTTTATTTTCGTTGACAGTTATATCATATTTCGTTTAAGATTTAAGCAAATAAATTTTATTTAAAAAAAAAAACAAATTTAAGTTCAGCTATTATCAAATGTCACTCACGTCCAGTGATTTTACATGAAGGCTACTATTTTTTTTTTAAATGAAAATTAATTATTATTGTCACGTAATAAGCTAGGTCGCATTACACGGTAATATTGCAATTACAGAGACACAAAGTCGCTCCCTAAGCCACGCCGCAATGTCGTTTCATGGACGGCAATCAAAATGAATTAAAGAAATATCTACGCTTAACCTTCATCTAATCGTAGTAAAAAATATCCCTGCCCATATTGTCAATATTTTATACGAGAATAGTATTTTTTTTATATTTATGATGTTAATAGCGTTAACTTTGTGGTTGGAAATTATTATTAATTTGAGAAATCTAACACACTTTGTATTAACCACACTGATTGTTTTTAAACGTCTACCGGTTTCGATAATGTCAAGATGAACATACAATAACTTATATAAATTAAATGTGTAAGAGTCGAGTGTTAGGTAGGGATGTCACCTTATTTATGGTAAGGGAGGGGGTGTTGTTTGACAAAGAAAATATATAAATAAATGGATTGTTCGTTAAATTTAATTGGTTGTTAATTCTTTAATGGCTCTGTGTATTCATTTGGTGGACCCCTGCTGGCTAGGGAAGGGTTAAAGTACATATTATATTCTTATTTCTTACATTGTTAGTCCCGTATCGTCGCGTGTATCTCCAGTGTGCAACCTCGCTTGCGGGGCTTGGTCGTCATCTAGCGCCGTAAATCATCTAACTTTTCGGAAAAACACACTTTGCAGACCTCATAAATAAGGCGAATACGGCGATAATTGGATGCTGGTGCGATCGGCTCATACAGTGAACTTTTAGTGTGATTTATAGCGAAGCAATTTCAATAAAAATCAATTCGCTTTGGAACCAGGCGAGGTATGAACAAAGGAATGCTGTGATTTATAAGATTAAGAGAGGCACGCATATTAGTGAAGGGTTGGAATAATAAAAGGTGCGTACCCGGGGGTTACTGGATCATTTATCAGTTATATACGGCACACGGGGTTGGGGTGGTGCATTGTTCAGTCGCAAAATATGTATTTATAGACCAACTAACTAACTAACCATCATGCCGTTTTCCGCAAGGTTAGGCAGAAAGGATGGAACACCATACTATTTTGCCTTCACTTACAACTATCGTCTCATACTATTGAGTATCTATCCTATTGGGTGTCTATACTATATAGCAGGCGCATGCAGTGGAAACAGGAAGCATGACTTTCCATTTCCTTTTAATTATTTTCCAGCTTATTACTTTTATTGCGTATCCGTGTGCTTTTATATTTTTTTACTTAATAACGTTTAGTCTTGTTCCTTATTTCGTATTTCTCTTTTTTTCTATATTTATATTCCAGATTGCTACATGATTCGTATATCCATATGAAAGACGCTATTTCGATATAAGCTGTAAAACTACCTTTAAACTACCAGACGTTTGTTTTGCATTAAATTCCTTTTTTCTTGTATATTCATTTTTACGTATTTTTTAACAATTTTCACAAATATCAGGTTTTGATTTTAGATGATAAAAAATAATCAACTACTTCAGAACAGGTAATTCTACATACCTAGTAGTCTTAGTAATAGTGGCTGAGAGGCTTGCTTCATATTATCTTACTTTTATATACCTATACCTATTTATAAATATGTGTTTGTTTTAATCCATTTATTATCATGTGTCCATTAAAAGCCGATTTATCGGCACTGAAATGAAATTTTAAAATATGTATAACCCCCTCTAACCCTGCTGCGGCACACATTCCAGGAATCGCTACCCTAATAGTCTTAAATTGATAACTCTGGGTAAACTAAAGGTTGTTAACTATTTATAGTTCATTATATTTATATTGTTTACACTATTTTAGCATAGCACTGTTTTCGATAGATCTGTTCTATATATAATATATATTATATACATAATATACAAATATATTAAATTATCGTGATCATTAAACTAACAGAGATCAAATTACCACTGACAAAGCTTTCGCTAAAGTTGTTGAACAGTAAATTACCGATATCTTTACCCATTTGTAACTCGAAATTTACTACGAACTTAAGGGGGGAAATAAATAATAGTTTATAGTAAATACGACATGGCTTTGTAGTAAATATTTATTTGAAAGTTGAATTATGACATCATCATCATCACTCTTGGCTCTACAACCCCTGGTGGGTCTTGGCCTCCTCAAAAGTCTTCCTCCACTTATCTCGGTTTTGTGCCAGCTCTCTCCAGTTCTGAAGCTCTAAGGCAGGTATGTCTTTGAGGACGTTGTCGTTCCATCTTAATTTTTGCCTTCCTAAGCTCCTACGCCCTATCGATCTTAAGTTCAGCAGGGATTTTGAAGCTTGATGCTCGGTTATTTTTTCCACATGACCAAGCCACCGAAATCTTCCCAGTTTTATAAATTTGGTGACGTTTAGCTCTTTAAATGAATTATGACGCTGAATAATGAAATATTGTTTTAATAACAATATTTATATAATTTTGATAATGATAAGTAAATGAAGAGCCTGTATAGATGTAAATTTTTAAATTATAAATATTTTAAGTTTGTCCAAATTTTTCAAGAATCACAGTACTGGATTTTATTCCATATAGATGGCTCAAAGAGACGAAATTATATTTTTTATAGGTAAGTAGATAAGTAGGTAGGTAGTAAGTAGGTAGGTAATAAAAAATTGTAATAAAAAAATTAGATACCACATTAGTGACATCTGTATTTGATTAGAGGAATGAAAAAGCTTTGGACGCCGGTGGCGCTAGTGATAACTAAAACACATATGTGAAACAGGTTTCAAAAACTTAAAAATACAAATATAAATGTGGTATTCTATCAAGGGTGGAAATGGTGAACGTTACATAGTGTAAAGTGATCACTTAAGCCAGCCGTATGATAGATCGTAAGCCCTATGAACATCCAAAAAAAACTTTTCTTTTTTTTTTAAATTAAAATTTTAAAAATATGCTACTAGTTGGACTATTATATGAACATCGAACATTCAGGAAAGTGCCAATAGTATTTTGATTTGGTATCTGAACGTATTTAAATTTATTTTTTCCATCATTTTAATAATCGTTACCAATATTTTACTTTTATATTGATGATACTCTTTACGCACTGAACACACACTTCAAGGTAGTACCTGACAAAACACTATACTGACTGAGTACCACGCCGTACCGCATCTCTTTCTCCATATTCCGGGGGCATCGCGGGGACACCTGTACCTAGCCTACTATGCCTACTGGCGTTCTCAATACAACTTTGAATATGGAAAAAGTAAAGAAATTTTAGATTTAACATAATTTTACTGAAAAGTAAATAATTTTGACCACGCAAAAAACAGAGACCACATTAAATAACTTTTATGTATGCATCGAAAGGATCACATTTTCTTAATTTGAATAAAATATTTATTAGTCTCTTCCATACGCATATTGTTTTTAGTATTGGATTATAGATTTAAATTGAAAATATTAATATTAATATATATTTTTAACACCTTGCTGAAATCATTATTTATTGATGAATTAATAAAAAAGCAAATTATCAAATCTTTCTTGCAAATATTTGCCTTTCAAATTTGTTTAGATATTAGTTCTTAATTAGTTATTAAACACCCTAATACTTTTTTTTATTTATGTCTGTACTTTAAATTTAAATTTTTAGTTTTATGAAGGGACAACTGCTCATGAAATAATATATTGATTTATCAAAAGATAGCATTTTTAAATTAAAGCGAATTATTTTCTATTTATTAATATTATATTGCCATAAAAGTAAATTGTGATAAAAGGAAAAATATTTTTTTTTATTTTAATTCAGAACCTTATTCACTAATAAAGTTAAATTATTCAAACTTACTACCACGACGTTTCCCTGCAGATATAAGCAAAGAGGATTCTGTCTGATGTACCACATTTGTCTCATTCACTTTCATACACTTTCTTATGCACGCTATTCGGTTGTTGAAGCTTTTAACTAGGCCGCCCTACAATATTTGATTAATCTGGCTTTGCGGGTCATTCACGGATGCCATCTATTTCTGCTGCCTTTAACACTCGCCTCATGTATTTTTTTTTACAATGCTTTCCTTACTCATTCGTCCCATATGCTCAAACCACCTCAGCGATCCTTTCTTCTGCTACGCTTCTTTTGGCAGCATTATAATATATTCAATTTTAATTCATTATAATTATTATTATAACATTTTATATTCCGCAGTGCTACTAATAAAAGCATATTAATTATTCATATTCATTTTTTTTTCATTATTTCTTTATCTACGTTTGAATTTTTAATTTTATTTCATTATTTGTTTAATTATTAAAATAGCTTAATTCTTCATCCTCATTTTTGTTGCTTACGATCTATATTGTTTCCGTAAATAAATAAAATAAAACATTTATTTATGTGCAGTTAATAACAAAAATTTTGCATTTTTTTGCCTTTTTACAAATAATACGCAAAAAGCTTTTACTTTGGAAATAACCATTTGGAATTGCAATTTTTTCATAGAGCCTACACCCGTATTAAAAGTCTGAAAAATGTTTTCATATTTTCCCAGTCGTTTGATATTCATGCGTGTATTTTAATAATTACGAAATTGATGAAGTTACGCTATACAGGTAAGCTTTATAAAAAAATAACTTTTACAAATTTACACACAATTTAGTGTGCCTTTGATTAATTTGGAAAAAAAAGATTTTTCATCATTTTTAAAAGGTGGTGCGCGTATTGGTGCGTAACGCTGGTGCCAATGAAGCTTATTTCCAAATAACGTGTTTTTCAAAATGGATTTAATTTTCATATTTGGATACATAAATAATTCATATTTAAGACGTTTATTTAAACAGTGTTTTATTAAATATATACTTTTTACATTTTCAATTTAACATGTTTAAGACATATCTTAGAAAAAATTATTTTGTAATTAAAATGGTAATCAAATCTCTTACAAATGCGTTTGATGCAATACTGCAGCCTTAGCCCAAAAATATGTAACACGTCTAAGAATAGTGCATTCGTTTAATATATACAATTACAAATTAATCTTATTTACTTTTATCTTAGGAATAAATTACCCTCCAAAAGAGTTTTCATTTGTGCTTTGGGAGAGAATTATGTTTGTCCATAGTCCGGGCACGGGCACGGGGCACGAGTGACATCAGCAAGAAGCAACGGAGGTGACGAATCCTTCATGCAGATGCGTGCCAAGCCATACACCCTTGGACGAGTAGGAATCATTTGTTCACAAATGGTATAAAAAGCAGCTCATCTGCTATGTGGGCATGTCAGTCTATTACATACCTCCGGCGGGTGGCCGGAGGCTATGGCTCTTAGAGTATCTATCATTGTATTTGTAATTATACTCATGTATATATTTGTACTTGTTTTATCGAGATAAATCATTAAATATTCAACGCCTTTGGAGCTTTTTCGTCGCATGACGGTGGTGACCTAAAACCAAGCTGCTCCAGAAACACCTCCAAACCACACAAATACCGTGTTTATTGTACCAAAAAAATCAAGTAGCAATGGGCAGGCGAAGTAGCTTGAAGGAAAATGCCGTTAATGCGTTGAAAGAAAGTTGAGGCTGAGAAATTAAATTGTAATCTGAGGTGTAGTGGATAATAATTAATAATAATAGTGTAAGGTTCATGGAAAGTATGATTAAAATCTGTTTGTTAAAATGGATAACATTTTAATTTTAAAATTCAATGCCGCAAATATCATAAAATCAGGAACCGAAAATGGCTGGGGTGTGACCAGGTAGCCAAATATTGGACAGCGGGAGATAGCTATATAAAATTACGGGAGTATTACGCAAAAACAGAAGAGTTAGTCTAAATTAACACCTCGGGAAAAAGCGTGAGCATGGTTAGATATTTAAGGTCTATATTAGTCGGACTTTTACATTCCTTGATATTGAGCATTTTCTGCAAATTTTAATATTCTTCGAGATAGCAGTATTGGCAAAATCAATGTTCTTTCTAACATCGGCTTTGCACCCTCCATAACCCCAGATAGATAAAATAACTTACCATTCCTAGTCATCAACATCAAAAATGATCTAATTTAAGTATTTTTGTCATGCTTCTGTTTATTTCAAGATCCAGAACCACACCCTTCTCAAGCTTGATATTTAAGCCATTTGTTTGTAAATTAGGGTAGAGAGTGAAAAGAGAAAGGATTCATAAAAGAAAAAATACATTAACGGGGTTAATTACATCGAAGAAAAGTTTTCGGGGTTGGAAATGCGAAGAATAAAATTAGGCAAGCAATATACGCTGAAACTGTTGTTTGGTTTTCTTTAAGATTGTTGTGCATACATTTTCGTTGATTTTTCAACGGCGCCCGTACCGCTATACAAACGAGACGGAACTTTTCAAATACAAGTCTGGAAGAGTCGTTTTTAGTTATTAATTGAAACCATTATGTTCGTCTTGGAAAACCGCTCACAGAAAAACGGAATCAAAAACATTTCCCGAGAAAAGACGCCGTTTCCATCTTGTTGGTAATTGAAGTAATTACCGGATTTTGCAGACACAGGATCACCACAAAATATATGATTCTCTAAACCAAATTTCTGATGCAAAATCAATATATGATTCTCTAAACCAAATTTCTGATGGAATATTAAAATCAAAATCAAAATCGTCACCTAGAAAAAAGAAACAATCCACATTAGAAACTAAAACCTATAATACACCATTAAAATGCATCATTAAAAAGAAATGACAATATTTGTGTTTTGGCGTAATCAACGAAGATCAGTATTGTAGGATGAATTGTGGTTAATTCCCGTTTTCTTTTGGAAGATGCTCTAGTAACTTTCATTTGTTTCGAGCAACGTAAATATATATTGGTGACCTTATGATGGACACAAATTCTGAGAAATGATGTCTGATACACTGAAAATCTCGGATCTAAGAGAATGGAAATAGGTAAATAATCACATATTCTTTAAAAGTCAAAAGCGTCTACTTATGCTGTTAATAAACCACAAGGGATATTAGTTTTTAAGTGGCTTATGTTAGTTAAAAAATTGATAGAAAGCGTTTATTTAATGTACAAATATATTTATTTTCCATTTTTTAATACTGCAACAGGCAATGAGTGCAATTACTGAAGCGAAAATATCACAAAAACACCCAGGCTTGAGAAAATCACGTATGTGTATCATGACCTTACTGGAAACCGGTCGCAAACCTCCGGTATAAGAGGCAAGAGTCATGCGCCATAGACTATGAGAATTATTAATATGCAATTTTGATTAGATATGTATTTTGAAGCATAAATTTCCAACATACTTCTTCTTCTTATTCAATGACTCTACAGTCCTCCATCAGTCCTAGCTTCCAACTCCTCATATCTCTCGCTACGGTCTTCTAGTCTGTCACCAGCAGTATTTTGTCCGCATCTCTTCTGACCTTGCCTTTCATCGCAGTCTTAGTCTGCCGACTCTTATTCTTCCAGCCGGATGGCCCTGCACATGTCCCACCTATCTCAACCTACTCTGTCAAGTGTGTTATATAGTTCGTCGTTGTATCTTATTCTTCAAGTTTCGCCATCTTTTACGGGTCCCAGGATTTTGCATAGCACTTTTCTATCAAATATGTCAAGCATTTCCGCAGATCTTGTTGTCATTGTCCATGCTTTACACTCGTACATCACTACTGTTCTTATGATTGTTTTGTAGAGGTTATATTTTTTTTCCTGTGACGTTTCTTTATTTGCGAAGAATTTTTTTTCCTGTTGTGATCCTCCGTTTGATCTCCATATGATCCTTGAATTTTTTGGTTATGGTAAAGCCAAGATATGTAAAGTCGTTGGCTACCTCAAAGCTGTATCTGTCCCCAAATTGAATGCTATTGAAGATTATTGCTCGCTGGATTGTATCATTACTTTCGTTTTGCTCTCAACTTCCAGATTTATCTCTTTAATTGCTATTAATATTGGCTCGAAAATTTATATTAAGATCACCTGTATATTCAACGATCTGGCTGCTTGGGAAATATATATTTGTGTTTATATTGCTATGGTATGTGTGACGTATCGTGTATTCCAGACACAGAATGAGACTATGAATTCTTAGTCTCTGTTTGAGACTATGAATTCTTCTTTGAGCTCTTCTCCAATCTTTACTCTGCATTTCTTATCTCCAATACTTATACAACGTAGTTATTGTTGGAATCATAAATCCATGGAAACTTATATGTTTATATTAGGTCCTTACATATGAAATTGACGTTTAGTATGGGAGGAACATAAAGCCGATTTTTTTTATTATAATATATTTATTTAATCAAAGTATGTACCATTGCTATCTATGCACTTTTGCCATCTCATAGGTAGTTCATCGATCCCTTTACTATAAAAACCATTCGGACGGGAATCAATAAAATCTTTGAAGGCGGTTTGGACTGCCCCATCGGAGTTGAATTTTTTCCTTTGCAAGAAGTTATCCAAATTTCGAAAATAATGGTAATCTGTTGGGGCAAGGTCCGCAGAGTACGGTGGATGTCTTAGACATTGCAATTGAAGCTCCTCTAATTTGGTAGCCGTCTGTTGTGCAGTGTGTAGTCTAGCGTTATCATGAAGCAGCAGTGGCCTAGAGCGATTAACCAGCCTCGGTTGTTTAGCAGCTAGCTTTTCCATCATGGTTTACAGTTGCTGACAATAGACATCTGCCGTAATCGTCTGGCCAGATTTAAGAAAGCTGTAGTGAACGACACCAGCACTAGTCCACCAAACGCTCACAAGTAACTTTTTTGGAGTCAATTTTCGCTTGGGGCATGGTTTGGCTGGTTCGGCAGGGTTCAGCCATTGCGATGAGCGCTTCCGATTATCGTACAGGATCCACTTTTCATCACAGGTAATGATTCGATTTAAAATCCCTTCATTATTGTGCCGGTTGAGTAATGCAACGCAGCAGTCAACGCGCGTTTGTTGATTTGCTTCACTCAATTCGTGAGGTACCCACCTTTCAAGCTTTTTCACCTTACCAATTTGCTTCAAGTGGATTAAAACAGTTTTATCACTAACACCGCAGCCTGCAGCTAACTCGGATGTGGTTTGCGATGGATCCGCTTCCACAATAGCCTTCAATTCTTCATTATCAACTTTGGTCTCCGGCCGTCCACGGGCTTGTTCTGCAGGTCGAAATTTCCAGAACGAAAACGTTGGAACCAAAAACGCACTGTGTTTTCTTTTGCGGCACCGTCGCCATACACATCATTAATCCTTCGAGCCGTTTCTGCAGCACTGGTGCCACGGTGGAACTCGTACTCGTTAATAACGCGATATTTCAAGTTTTTCATTTTATAAACTGAGTGACGCAAAGAAAAAAACAATTGAGGAAAAAACAAATGAATTATAATTTTCAAAACACAAATACATGAGTAAATAGCTGTATAAATTTGGATTTGGAATTCCTAACCAATGAGAAGATATTTGAGATCAAATTTGCCAGTACGGAAAAACGTCAATTTCATATGTAAGGACCTAATATTTGATTTTTCTATTTTTCTGCATTTTTGTCTCCAAATTTAACTTCTTTTTTATCAAAAACTTTAATATTCTGACTATCTTTAATTTTGATACTTTCAGTATTTATGTATTTTTTATAATAATGCAATACAAATTATTTCCAACGTGATATGTTTGATATTTTGACAAAGTAAAAAACAAAAATAGACTCATTTGATTGAATATTTTTTTCGAATAATATTAAATTTGATTAAAGCGTCAAAATGCTACCCTTAATATTTTGCGATAATTTTTTTCATATGCCAAGCAAACATAAAAAACCATATACTGATAAAAATGTTTTGGATTGCTCGTCTTGATACGGTAGATAAACATTATTACAACAAACTTTCATGCTCCAATACAAGAAATCTCTTTGGAAAATTCTATATTGCATTTGCATATGCATCTTGAATTAAGGTCACCTTTAATATATGATTCTGCCTTGCGTCGGGATGGTAAACCATATTTCTTGGGATTCCGATATATTTCAAGTGAGCAGAAGTACATTCAGAAAAATAACTTCTACTTCAGACTGCAGCATCCAATCCGAGGCGATGAATAGTGATATCCTATATCTATATATTCTATACACGAGTATTGAATCATGGTGAATAAAATATGTAAAATATTGGTAATATACTTTTTTGTGTCGCACTGTCGGGACTATCCGGCGAACTCATCTGAGATAATTATTTCTTCATATATTCATTTCAAATTCATTTACATTAAACGGAAAATAAATATAAACAAAGTGATGCTTGTAAGAAATAAAATAGCCGAATCAATGAAATATTTAATATATCATCGCTCTTAATCGAAAAGTTTTTTTTGTTCTAAAAATATGGATCAAACCAAAGTGGTATATAAGTTTAATTTGATAAAAGCATCTGTAAGGTTCATGTTCCATGGTGAAAATGACGTTGTACAAGAGCTGAAAATAGTCGTGTTAACCTAGTAATTCCAGAATGAATAATCTTTATGGACGCCAAAGAACAAAGTGTGAAAAAAAACATGTTTTATATAGAGTTATTTTGTTTATATTTTAATGCCTCCGTAGTTGAATAATAAATTCCAGACGGAATTTATATAACAAGATTTGTTTCAGAGTTTTTGCTGTATTACCTCAACAGATTTTTGATTTGTAGTTAAGAAAACATAGTTTTATCACAAAACTGTATTGGGTGTACCAAAATCTAATGAAATGATATGTAAATAATAATAATTATAAAAAATTATTATTATACACAAATGACTTACTTGATTTTTTTTATTTAAAAAGAATTGAAATACGTACATGAAATACGAGTCACATAAATATTATTACTTTTTTCTAACGAAGTACAAATTTTTCCTTTTGCAAGTCTGAATTGAGGCTCGAACCCCTAACAACTAGATCACTAGGCAAGTATATCAACCACAATACCAACAAGCACGTCACTCAATAGACAAAATTCAATGGACAAAAAAAATAGTTAAAACAAGTCAAAATATGTATATTTTTTTATTGACCCTGTAGCTCGGTAAAAATACACAGTAAGCTTATTGCGCTCAGTAATTGTGGTTCCTTGCAAGAAGTATGGATGCAGGGAAAACTGGATTTTAAAAGGATTGGAATCAAATTAGTGTAACCGCTGGGGCGGCCCGCGGGGACTGGTGGACTGGAGGGAGGGTAATGAAAGACACGTTATTTTAATTTGTCACAAATTTAAGGTAAACTGTAAATTACAAATGTTCAACTTCTTTTACAAAGTTTTCATTTATTTTTTTAACGGTAATATGAAAAACATACCTATCGTCCAAGTTGCACACAGCTTAGACCCGTGCTATGCGAACGGGTACCCTGCGGAACATCGGACCCTCCTTATAATTTGGTATATAATTTAAACAGTCAATATGAAGCGTTGTCTAACAGAATTGGATTGTTGTCACAGGGGCATCAATAATCAATTAATGTATATTATAGATGTCTCACAGAGACGAAACTGTATATCTTTTTTTATTAAGGAAGAGTAGGTATAGAAGTCTTTATGGGTGTATCGTTGTACTTTGTATCTTTGTACTTACAACCTATCGTACGGTTGGCTTAAGTGATCATATTACACATATGTTACGTTCGCCATTTCCACCCATGATAGAATACCATGTTTTTTAATTTTTGGAAATTCCAAAATCAAATATAGATGTCTCATTTAGCGACATCTGTGGTCTTTCAAGGGGAAGGAAAATGCTTTGTGGCAGGCCGCGGTGAAGATCCTTGCAACTCACATGTGAAACGTGGCGTATAATTGAAATATATACAATTTCCAAAAATTAATAGACATGGTATTCTATCATGGGTGGAAAAGGCGAACGTTACATATGTGTAAAGTGATCACTTAAGCCAACCGTACGACTGGTCATAAATCCTATGTACACCCATATAGACTTCTATACCTACTCTCCCTTAATAAAAAAAAATATACAGTTTCGTCTCTGTTAGACATTTATAATATACATTAATTGATTATTGATTTCCTGTGACAACAATTCAGTTCTTTTCTGAAAAATTTGGACATACGGATATATAATATACATTAATTGAAGAAATATTTCATTCAGATACCAAAAGAGACTCGGAAGTCTTAGATGAAATACCGAAGTAATATGGCAAGATACTATTTCATATTCATATATTTTACAATTACATATATATTTTATCTATACGAATACGGAAACGTGTCGCATCAATATTCTTTCTACATATCTTCAAAGTAAGCTAGACGCTTGTGCTATGAAGATAAGACTAAATTGTTGGTGTCCTGGGAGGGGGTTAGAACCACCGACCAAATTATGATGATGATATAAATATTTTGTTATAGTGGTGCGAGAAAGAGGTGAGAGGTGCTAGGTCATTTTAGAAGTAAATAAAAAAAATACTATGATATTTAAATGTTTGTTCAAAAAGTTGATTTGCGTAATTACTATTAGCACAGCAAAAATCAAACAGTGGAGAAAAATTCCTATGGTGCATAAATGACTTGTTTGTGTTTACATACTGCAGTTACTATTAACTACCCTTGGAATGTCAGAATAAGCTATAGGAAGTACCCGAGGAAGAGATATTACTATGCTGAACCGAACCGCTTCAAAGACGGATACTTCCCATAAACGAGAAATACGGTTTGGAAACGATCAGCTCACTGAATATACTGTGTATCTTTATGGTTTTAAATAATAATTATTTATTTATTCACTTTTTGTAAATATATTATTAAAAAAGCGGGTTTTTAGCCTGTTGGCAATATATTCCGACTAATCAAACAATTTAGTGGAACAATTGAAACATATTTCCGATTTAAAATTCTTCATTAAAAAAAGCTCCATGATAACGAGATGAGTATGAGAAGGAGATAAGGAAAGCGTAAGCAAGGTTTATGAAAGAGTAAAATTGCTTTAGTCTCCTTTTGATGACACTTATGGTCTGTAATGATGAATATATATATATATGAATAATTATAGAATCTGTAATGACAAATATATCCACAGCTTATCCGATATTTTAAATGAAAGGCTAAAAAATATATCCACAGCTTATCCGAGTATTTTAAATGAAAGGCTAAAAAATATATCCACAGCTTATCCGAGTATTTTAAATGAAAGGCTAAAAAAATCATTATTATGAATGGGGATAAATAGTGAAGTACTCACAGTGTATGTACTGAACGGAATGGAATACCATGATTAGATAGAAATTTGAATTTAAATTTCAATTACAGAGGTAGGTGAGGATTAAAAATTATATTAAAACATTATAAAAAAGAGATAAAATATGAATATTATGGCATTGTAGGTTATGTAGTTTTAACAAATATTTATTAAACCAATTATCACAGTGATATTAAATGAGAAAAAAGAGTTATCCTCGTGATTCGTTTTTATAACAAAAAAAATATTTGATTAATATGCATTTATATGCAATCCAAAAATTAAAATCTTTTAAAATGCCATTATAGGCATTATCCATATTCATGTAATGCCATTATAGACTTTATCCTATGTTACCACCACAAGAAGAAATTTGTAAATTGGTGGTAGTTCAGGATTGTTTGTTATGTTGTGGTATAAATGGGGGTGGTTACCACATTAGAATGGAGGGGCTCATCATTGTAAAATTTAACATGGATGTTATCTTATAGAAGGTACGTGCAATAGATCAAGAGGCATCCATCATTAACATCCAAGTTCTTTTTACTGTAGGAGACTAGGCATCTAAGTTATACTCTGACGGTCCCTCATATCTGAGGATGAATATTCTCTAAATACGATTGTGGATCTTCAGGTGACTGAGGAGTCCAATCTCGTGGACATGGACGCTCTCCGTTTCTGCTGCCTTCAACATTAGCTTCACACACTTTTGCTTCACAAAATTTTGGCATAAGGCAATAATTATGTTTAATTTCTTGATAGTTGGTAATTTAATTCTTGAAATATATGTATCTAGTGATAAGTTTTATTAAATAATGAAAGAAAAGAAGCTCTTTGAATTTTTATTAGTGGCTTTTGCCATTATATTTTAATGCCTTCCCCATCCAACAGTGCCATACTGAGGGACTGCACCTAGGCGTGAGAGACCATTTTAATAATTTCCTTTAATATTACATTGCGTAGGCAAAATAAATGTATATGTTACTGACGTCAATGTACGCGTGTCGTATTCTGTTGACAAACAATTAAGCACACAAGTATTATTTGGAAAGAAAATTCACCTACAGCTAGCTACACGCTGAATTTATTCAAGTTAAGCAAAAAAAATATTTATACAATTACAGTTTAAACACTCTTGCCACGAGCGGTGCATGCCCGTCGGGTGCGTTCAGATGCGTTTAGTTTCACACGCGCATGGTTTATTCTGGTACGTTCAAGTTGGTGTTCATCGGACAGTGACGATAAGAGGCGTAATCATCACCATTGCAAAATACAATTGTAAGCACCCGGACATCGTTACGCGCAGATACAATTAGCGAAATTAAATTACACTAGATGAAGATTAATGTCCATGAAGATGTCGAAAATGTACGTTGAATTGTAATTTTTAATAGTGTAATTAGCGGAAGGCAAGCTAAGTGCGCAAACTTGGCAGATGTAATTTGTCAGTTCTTGATATCTCGCCATCTTAATTAAGTTAATTTATCAAAGTTTATGAGAAGAACAACCTCCAAGTAGCACTGTTAAGTTTGTTGCGTTGTTCCAGCGGTACGTTGCTTCCGCAGTATTGAATTGAATTCAATTAACTGCTAACGTAAAATATTTAATCACCCTGAACGATCGAAACTTTTCCACGACTGTAAGAAGCATCGCATAATATGTATTTAAACTTTTTAATTAATAATTTTACTTTATATAAAACCATTGTTAAAACTTTTTAAATATTTTATAATATATATGTTATATATATATATAGAATGTTTCCAATAATTTGAATCATTAAGGTTTTTTCCATACCTTTCATCATACAAATTTTATATGTACAATCTCTCATTGAGTGTCTGTTGATCGGTGCTCGTGCTTATAATAGCATAAAACATGATAAATTTCATCGACAAAAAACGCTACCTTTGTGTAAAAAATAGTTTTCTTTTTTGGATTTTTACAATTATTTTTAATATATATTTTTTTAAATTTTGGTGAAATACCTAAAATTATATTGATTCCTATTATTTTACCTTTTAAATTAGACCTTTTTGGTATTTATAGGATATCTACATGGGTACATATAAGTATATTGACACATTATGGCTGGAGAAAAATGACATATAGGAGGTGTTTTGTCCATGAAATTGATCACATTTTATGGTTAAAGGCTCCGACACCGAACACACTGTATATATGTCATCAGAACTTGAATTTTGTTTATGATTAGTTAAATTTCAAAACAATAGATAATTGTTCAATTTTAAAGTTTTTATTTATAACCGGTTTGTTTGTTATATAAAATTATTTAATTAAATAAAGATGAGATAATCAATCAACAACGAAGTAAAATCATTAAATAAACTTACTTAAAAATAAACAAAGATGCGTTGACAAAATTATTTACTTAATTTAACTTGATGAGATGCAACATGAACAGCATAACATATATATATAAGTTAGGATAAATTATAGAAGTTTCACAGAGATGAAGCTATTTATATGAAAAACGTGTATGAAAAAATATAAACTAAATTTTTTAACTTCAGTAGACGTTTCTCATAATATTACATTCTTCAGTGCCTGATTCTGATTAATTTAAATATTTTTAAACTTTTTAACATACCGTGAGGCCCAGTTACCAAAGCGCAACAAAAATAATAGGCTTGAATAAATCACATAGATTTATGTGATTTATTCACATCAATAAATCACATAGATTTATGTGATTTATTTATTATATAAGCCCGGGTCCAAAATAATTTTCGTGATTTAAAAAACATTAAAAAAATTAAGTTAATTTCTAGAACTGGATTCTGAAGCTGCCAATGGGTAAAGATGGGTAAATAAATCCTCTTTTGGATATGTCGGTACAATAAATGTAGATGAGAGAAAATCTTAAAGATTTTGCTGCTCGCGGCATATTTAAAATAAAATTCGATTTGCAAACGATTGACATTTTCTGGATGAAGAGAAGCGAAGAGAAGCATATCCAGAGCTGGCAAGAGAAACTTTAAAATTCTTAGTGCCATTCGCCACTTCTTGTCTATGTGAACTAACGTTATCTGAAACGGTAAATATAAAAACTCAGAAGAGGAACAGGCTTCGATTTGAAAATTATTTGATTGTGAATATCTCAAAAATACAACCAAGATTTGAAATGTATTAAATTATTAAAACAGTCACAGGCTTCTCACTTAAAAGATTATACTTTTATTGCAGTGTATGACCTACAAGCCTTGCAAACAAATTATGAAATAAAACAAAGAACTTTGTTTTTTTCCACTTATATTTGAGCACTTGTTTCACTACATGTTTCGGAAACGTCCGTTTCCTTCATCAGGTGAATTAAGACTAAGGTATGTGGAAGTGGTTGTCTGGTGTGTGGATTGTGGATTCGGTAGAAGTGGAGGGGGTATCTAGGTGGTGGGAGATCGGGAACATTGTAAGAAGGGGTGATGTGAAGGGTTGTATTTGAATATTGATTATATTATTTGTTGTGTTTAGGTTTATGAATTTCAAGTGTTTCTAAATAATTTTGTTTTAGGCCGTATGTCTGTTTATGTAGGATGTGTATTTTTGTATTGCTGAATGTGGGGTTAATTTCCATTTTTTTTGGAAACCCTTCACATCACCCCTTCTTACAATGTTCCCGATCTCCCACTACCTAGATACTCCCTCCACTTTTACCGAATCCACAACCCACACACCAGACAACCACTCCCACATACCTCAGACTTAATTCACCTGATGAAGGAAACGGACATTTCCGAAACATGTTGTGAAACAAGTGCTCAAATATAAGTGGAAAAAAACAAAGTTCATTGTTTTAATTCATAATTTGTTCATAATAGATTTCCACAAAGTTAACGCCGAAACATTCAATTACTTTTACAAGCCTTGCTTTTTACTTTTACCTGACTTGCGACCGCTACCCCCCGAGTAACACTTGTTACTCTGGAAGTCGCAACCCACAGATTGAAAAACACTGCTATAGATCATAAAACTGTCACCAGAGAAACGCCTGCAGCTTTTTTCACTCTTTCGGTTCAACGATTGAGGGATCTCTTTCCCTTTGACCCTTGACGTGTCCCACCACAACAAGCTTCGTCAGACTTTCTTCACTTCTAGAGAGATGTCCAAAGTATTGGAGGATTCCTCTCAGACATGTGGTTGAGAGTCTCTCTATGATTTTTAGTTCTTCTAGATGGAGACACTCGTGCGTCTCACTGTCCATGCAACATGTCTCTCCAAAGTCACAAAGGTATCGATCCACAGAGAAAACGAGTGTTATAAAAAATAATAAAAACGTGTAATCCTACATACATCATCATTATGAAGCGGTATGAGAACATAAAATGGCAAAGGTTAAAAACTTATTTACTTTCAGAAATTCATTAACTATTAATTTACCGCCTCGGATAATATTAGAACATGTTTTTCTTTCAGATCAAAAATATATGATATCTAAACTAAAGTATAATATTGCGGGGGTAAATATATAAAGCAGAGAAAGTGTAATCTTATCCGTTTGTTTACGCGTTATGAGTAATTGGATATCCACGTGGAAGTTCAATAAACAGACCACCAAAATAAGTTTATAAATTTATATGAGATGGTTTCGGAATACGGTGTGCCTTCACAACCCTCAATATTTCTCGGGCTGTTATTATTCTACCCTGTCTTTGTAACCGTGTTTTCAATTTAGGTTTAACACAAAAAAAGCCAGCGTTTCACAAATTTTTGGAAATATTTTGCATCGCAAATCGCAACGTATGTTAGGAAAATATTTTTGCGTGTTTTATTTGATACACAAACAAAACATGTTGTTGTTATTAAGTTGTTTACAATTTCTAAACCATAAATTGCAATACAGACAAATGTCAAGATAAATATTTTGGGGGTGTATCCTTAAAGGTCATGCAAAATTGTTTCACGACTACTCAGGTGTTAAAATTAGTTAAAAAACGAGATCCATTAACAAATTGAGTCAAGTGTCAAGATAAATATTTTGGGAATGTATCCTTAAAGGTCATGCAAAATTGTTTAATGGCTACTCAGTTTTTAAAATTTGTTAAAACACAGATTCTATAAGCAAAGAGAAATTAACATATCGAGGATTGTTTTTTTTTTCTATTTTTTTTTTGGGAATCTCAACAGTATACAATTTATTATAATAATACATAACGTATTGGGTAATTCGTAGACCAATTATAGAGTTCCACGGCATAAAATGTTGAGTCAAGCAATAAAGAGAACATATATTAAATAGAGGGATAGGAGTGGGAGTTAGAGGGGGAAGTGGAGTGAGGTGTATGGGATTGTGGCTGAGTGGAGTGCGTATGTATTCTGTGCGTGACTTTGTATACAGATATGGGGGTATGTGTAAAGAGTGATGAGAGTTTGGCTGTGGTGTGTGTATGATGATGATGTGCGTGGATCATGCAAAATTTTTGCATGGCTACTCAGTTGTTAAAATTCGTTAAAACAGAGATTCTATAAATAAAGAGAAATTAACATACCGAGGATTTCCCAATGCTCTGGACATTTTACAATTGGAAATACCTAGAAACCAAAAGAAAACAATTTATTATTTGTTATTCATTTATTTTTTTTATTTATTATTTCGTTTTATCTCGAATATTCATTCGAGATATAACATTCGGACGCGAGCAGACAGTATTATTTTTATGCTGGCGATGTAATAGAAATGTGCGAATAGAATCAAATGATGAATCCGTGCGATTTATCATATAAACGGATGCGAATAAACAAGCGATAGACGAAACCTATCTGTTTGTGGAATATTCTAGTACGTAAAACGATCAGTTCAAATTGGAAATGAAGTGACGGTTAGCAAGTAAAAAAGCAATCACCGTTTGCTATTGTTTTAAAGATTATAGTGATTGACTCACAGTTTGTGATTCAATGCGTGCGTTTACGCCATTCTTACATATCTTCATGATTACTTTATTTTTTTCTCTCTTCGCGCTTTTTACAAATATGTCCTTTTCTCCCTAGTCCTGATCTCCCTTGTACCTTTTATTTTCTGACTCTACCTTGTACACTTTATTATTAGATTATCCTCGTTTGTCATTATGCAGTAATTTTAACAACTTGTTCTATGGAAACTTGTACGATGGTTCACGTCCTACTGATTTTACCACGCTTATATTAGCTTCACGACTTTGTCTGTTTGTCTAGATAGAATCTTATAATCGATATTTCACCCGCTTCTTAATGTCCAATCGAGCTGAAATTATGCAAATAGCAGTCAATTATGCGACAAATTATTATGGTATATCAAAATATGAATTCTATGATAATAATTGCAATAGAAATATTTCAAAATATATATTGTATTTCGATTTTTTCCAAATAATTGATTTCGTAAAAGTCATGCTACGATGTTCACACCGCACGCCCCTGGCAAAAAAGTTTTTTCAATGATTGAATGATGACAATGATTAATCATTTAATCCAACATAATTAATTAAACAAAGTTTCAAATGGGAAATTATTTAATGAGCTCATTACATACATACATAACACGCTTGTAGCTAAATGTACTAAAAAGTAAAAAAAAATATGATAATATAAAATACACTTGTTAAATAAATTCTTATTCCATAACAATATGTTATTATTTTAAATCACGTTTTTTTTTGTGAGCATTCTCATCATCTCAAAAGGGCAAGATTTGGCTCGTTATCTCGGCCATAATCTCAGGATTTGTCAGAGAAAGCCCATAAATAAGAGTAAAGCATTTTTTGAGCTGGCGAAGTTTGAAAAACTCCGCAATTGAACCGGTGAGGTCCGCAAACATATCCCTCGAGTAAAAAGGTCCATTCAGGGAGATGATTGATCGCGTGGATGTGCGTAGCAGGCGCATTAATCAAAAGGGCCGATGACAATGGAGGACTTAGGACTCCCCACGTGAACCTGATTGTGAGGTGACTTTCTTTATGACAACCGAATGTATGTGGCTCCATTCTACTGTTGAATTCGATAAATGTGATTATTTTTTCTATCGCATTAAAAACATGGAATACGATCGTTTATTCCAAGAAAGTACATACCAACCTACCTACTTATACGTAAATCGTAATTGATTTTATTTATTATTCTTTATTATTTTATTGCAAGGATATTTAAACCAAAAAATTACAATTATATTTCTAAATTCAATAACACATTCATATTTGTGAAGTTGTAATTTTTCAGAAAAAAGTTCTGTGAAGTTTTTAAAACCAAATTAATAAATCAATTGGAAAGACATACAGAAAAATGTAATCCACGAAAAAATATTTTGGCTAATATCGGGATTTAAACCCGGGTCACCTCCTTTCCGGGGCCGGTGCTCTGACCACTAAGCAAAATATTCTTTCGTGGATTAGATTTTTCTGTATGTCTTTCTAATTGATTAATTAATTTGGTTTTAAAAAATTATATTTCTATTTATGTTTATGTTTAAAATGTTATAATGAAGATTGACTTGAAAATAAATAAAAGTGATTCAGCGTATTCAAAAAATTTAATTTTTGATTTCGAAAAATTATTTTTATTTATTTCATTTTGGGGTTTAAAAACAATTACAGGAATATACAAAAAATAAAAATGTTTTGAACGCAGTCACCGGGGATTACTAATTAAGAATGTACTGAATTCTATATATGTATTATGTTTCTTATAAATTTGAAGGGTATGTATGTTTACTATGAAATTTCGAATTAAGTGCATTATAAATTAGAAATCTTCGATGACTGCATTTTTTTTTTTTTGATTTTGCTGCCTTTGCTTTTATACACCACATTTCATGTTATATGTAATATTTCATTTTCAGTTTCGTCATGTTATATTTCAAAGAATATGATTATGTTTAGCAGTTTGTAAATACTTGCACATAAAAAAAAAAAAAATATATAAAAGTATAAGAAACATTTGTACCTGTTTTCATAAAAGTTTCTTTGTTCTTCAGCAGAGCACGAGAATTACTGCTTTAGCGGAGAAATACATATTGTTACTAACATTATTTTTTGAATAGCTTTAATATGAATATTAAATATTTTATTAAGTTGTATTAAAAAATTATATATTATTTTAAATGTTTATAGTTCATGAAATATTTCATCGTGAGTCCATTTTAACAAAACAAAAAAAATCATACCTTCCACATGAGATCACGCATGAAATGTATCCATTATGCTATCAAATTTAGATAATACAATGAATAGTACTGTTTGAAAACCTCTCACATGACATATGAAACATAATAATATCGTAGTCTGTCCGTCTGTCCGTTCGTCCGTCTATCTGTCCATCCGTCCGTCTGTTCTGTCTGTCTATCCATCCGTAACTTCGTGTAACGTCCGTAATTTAGTACGAATTCACGGCTAAAAACCCAAATTAAATGGCTGGAGATGGGGCTTGAACCCCGGGCCAGCGAACCCGAACCGGCCGCTCTACGCATATTTGTAAGGCCACCTCTCTGTGGCTGTGGATTTTCTAGTATCCATGTTCTTTGGTGTTCAGAATCTTCTGGTTTTATTTTTATGGGATATTCTATCGTGTTTCTATGACCTTTCTGGCCGACATCAATCCGGATGCCAGTAAAGATGAATATTAAGCGGAAGCATTATTTATTTATATATTTATTTTTCTTAATTTTTTAGTTCCACACATAATGTTGTGTGGGCTAACATAAGATTTCACTTAAACATTTTGAATTTCATCTAGTCATTTAGTTTTCACAATTAAATGTTTGCACTCCTGTTTAAACCTCTTTATATTCACAGTATTTTGAATTTCCTCTGGCAGGCTACCGAAGATTTTTAGAACTTTGTACATCATACAATTTTGTGAGGTGTTTTTCTTTTTCTTCGGTAGTCTTATGTCGTCGCTTCCTCTTGTATTGTAAGAACATATTAAAATGTTATGAAATATTCTTTCACGCTATTTATTATCAAAGCAGTTCTCTTGACAAATTTTACTGGGATACCCGCCGAATAAATAATACATAATGTATATTTATATCATTTTATTTAACAACTCAACTAACACAAACAAAATTATACGTTAATTTTTATATTTTATTTCAAAATTAAAATGCATTAACGTGTTACATCGATATTTGTACTATTTTAAACTATGGTATTATTCTGGATCGAAAGCAGGACCCCCCATCATCACTTCACTAGCTGAGCGCCTTAACTACTGGTCCAATGTACTACTCGTGTATCGTTTAAGATTAAATTTATATTCTTCACACCAGCGTTTCATAAATACTGTTCTAAGTAATCCTGAGTTTCCGTGAGGTAAAACTAAGAGTTTCAAAGAAATTAAAAGTTATGAATATTAAAGGTACGTCCATATCTGGCAAGCGAGACAATATGAGTCAAGAAGCTTTTACGGCATGGCTTTGGTACTCAAGTTCCTTTGTAATTGTAACCAGGAAGACTTGCATGTTACGAGAACTGTATCTACTGCAACCTAAATACTTGGTAATGACACGCAAACGACTGTGGTTGGCTGTTTTGGATACATTTAAACTTTCAATTCAAAGAAATCTTGACCGAGAAATTATTTTGTCTGCGCTACATCTATTTTTATTTTGCCTCACACTAAAAATACTTCAGGAAATATTCTGTTGTTTAATACATAATTTAATAAGGGCTCCGTAATTATTGTCAATTAAACTAGTATAGCGATCATGTGGCCTAACATTATTTAAGGAACTATTGGCATGGTTTCGTGCTTTTGGCACCATACTTTTTTCATTCCGTCATTGATCTTTCGACCAACTAGAAGCATTTTATCTTGTTTGTGTAATTTCACTTGGAATCTTCTTGCAGCCAAGATATGTATATTCAGTGTGTACTTTTGCAGTGTAGTGCAGACTGTGAATTTTTTCCTTGTGTTCTTTTGCCTCGTGTTTCTTTTACACGCTTGATAGATATCACGTGACATATTCTTCGGAAATATTAAGTTTCCTTACGTATGTTGGGAATTTTTTCTTTCACTATTTGTTGATTAAAATGCCAGTTGGATATCCTTAAATAAAAACAATAAAATAGTGAGAAACAATGTTTCAAATTTTTCCGTAAACTTAGTAAAGTCTTAATCATTAAAAATGTAATCAAGATATATAATAGATGTCTCATAGAGAAAAATCTATTTTTTATATGGAAAAGTGGGTATGAAAGTCTTTTTGGGTGTTCACAGGACTAACGACCTATCATGCGGCTGGTACTTAAGATATATTTACACAATATAACGTCCACCAATTCTATCCATGATAGCTACTACGTATTTAAAATTTTGAAAGTTGTATAAAGGTATGTTTAAATTTTACACCTTGTTTTTTATGTGAGTTGTATTTTTAATACCGCAACCAGCAGTCGATAACCTTGCCATTTCCATAATCCAATACTTTTGATAATGAGATATAAATTATATATTTTGATGGGAGCTTTCAAAGCAGTATTTTTCATATGAGTGTATGACATTCTCCAAATTATCAATATTGCACTAGAATACGTCTAAAAATTATTTCAAGTTTACAAAGGATAAACAATTTCTCGCAATATGACTGTTGAAATATGTTATTTTATGCCAAATTACTATTCTTACCATAAATGTGGTATTGGTATTAGAAATCGTAAAATTCATACAATTCCGCTGTTTTCGGATTTTTCTGTACTACATCGATGTTTGTTGGCATCTAAAATTACCACTGGATAGAAAAATTAGTCATGGAAATGGTTTTTCAGATATATTGTAGGAAACTTACCTAGAACGTTGACCGGTGTCATCTACAGGTAAATTCCATCTGCTGCGGGCGCCCTCCACCGTTTTTCATCTATCTGGAGAGATAGACTAAGATTGTTTATTTCCCGTTGCGCTCCCATGTCAGGCATACGTCCTTTGTTACCAACTTCAAAAAAATGTATAGATTGGAAATTATTGTACGTATTGCAGTCATTGTACCTTGTTAAATGAAGATTAAGCTTGTTATTTATTATTATTGATACCATTATAGTTTGTCATGTCTTCAATACCTACCACATTTTTCTTAACATTTTTAAAGCAAACAGCACAAGTACTGTCGTAAACATGTTCCACGTCGTCCAGATGATCGATCAGATTGTTATCTTATATGAAACGGGGAATATTTGACAGCCGTTGCACTGATTCAGTATGTGTTGGTGGGGTGAGCATTCTACCTTTTTATATGCTTTTCCGATTTTCTTTCCTTTGAGAGATTCCACTCAAAGTGGGTTATCTAAAATAAAATGATTTTTAGGTACTCATGTGCATCGACGCAAGCAGGTCCGATTTCCCAATCGTCCCATCATAAAGATTTTTTTTAGTTTTTTCAGTTAGTTTGTCATACAAGTGCTATTTCGTATTTATGTGGGTCAAGCAGTTTTTTTTATCATGGCTATATTGCTTAGTCAGGTTGAATAATTAGGTAAACAGACTGTGAACGCGGATATCCGAGAGAGCGTAATACTTTGTGAAATTGCCTCAGACGGTATATGATTATTAGCTCGGGCGGACCTTCACTGCGCCCCACAGACTTTCTTCGTTATTTAATTTGTACATCTAGCTTTTGGAACTTTCTTTCAGCAAGTAAAATCAGCTCTAAGAAAATGCAGCACTCTTTCGTTTCACGAACCCAAAATGCACTATTAACAAATAATTAGCGTATAAATAACCTTTGTAAAAATAAACGTTAGTATTACTCACTCTAATTCATAATGGCGTATAAAAGTGATAAGTTGGGTATATTCTAATTTTTTAACGTTATTTAAACAATAATGTATTAAGTGCTATTATATAATATTTTACGAGTACACTTCGTCAAGTTTTTTAGACATTGACCGTACATCTTAATATTTCACATAGAAACTTGGCACGTACATAATATAAGTATTTTAGTCCATGCACAAATCTCCTGTATTTTATATTAGTATATCTTCTTTTTAAATTTGTTTTTACCTATTGTTAATGTACAAGTAAAAATAACAAAGAATTACTATGGGCACGCAGAGGAGATCCGATCACTCGAAAGCTCTTGAGTAATCCTCACGATTCCTGGCTTATAAGCACACCCTTTTCTGTCTGGCCGATAGTCGGTTCGCACAAATTATTGCACGGAGAGCTCAAATTATGATGGCGGCGCGTGTGTAAGTCACCGCATGTGTAGACAATTGGGCGTAAAGTCTGGGAAGATAATCCTAGATTGGACCTGCTTCATACGCGAGAACCGTGTCTACACTCGTGATGTGATTTAGAGACCCAACAACCATTTATGACAAATTTATTTAATTATTATAAAATTTTATATTAATTTTAGTGTAATAGGTTTCATATATTAAAGAAAACACATTATTATTGTGAAGCCGCATTTTCAAATTAAAGTTCTGTGAATTATTAACAAATTTATTAATCAATTAGAAAAGACATACAGAAAAATCAAATTAACGAAAAAATATTTTAGCTGCTACCGGGATAAAATATTTTTTCGTTAATTTGATTTTTCTAATTGATAAAAAAAAAATTATCTGGTTTCAATTGATTGCATTTCTACTAATTACTGAAAATACTGTATTTCTGAAAATTACTGGGTTTATGTGTACTTTACTGTAAGAAAAACATTTAAGCGATCAGTTCTCTCTAACATCCTGAGGTTACCTTCACTCATAATCAGAAGACGTTTTTATTCACGCCCGAAAACCTTATTTTCACTTTCTCTTCTAGATTGTGAAGTTCCGTTCCGATACTATAAATGACACTGAATACCGTTGCCTTCTAGTTATGTTTATTACTTGTAGCTAATTCACAGGTATTGCCAAAGATAGTAAGCATAAACAATAGTTAATGATGATAGATTGGATCTCGATTGATCGAAACGGAGAAAGACGGAAGCGCCTTGTTGAATCTTTGGGTTCCCGAGCCTCTTTGAGTAAGAGTATTAAATGATGATGATGATTGTATTGTGATCAGGTGATGCAGTAAGTACATTTATTTTACAGCAGATATATTAAAGAAAATAAAATAAATAGAACGTTACAAAATGTGTGGAGATATGACAAAGGATTTAATGATTCCTTTCTATGAATACAAAATCCTATCTTTACAATTTACGTTGTTGTCGGATTGGGGGTTCAATAGAGATATTGTATGTACGGGATGGCGTTTTTATTTTTTCAAAAATGTTACGGCGATCTAAAGCATTATAAATACAACCTTCTAAACCTAACCTAAGCCTTTTCAAAAAACGAGGCATGAATGTCCGTTTATGGTAAGATTTTCCAATTTAATTGTAAGGGAATTTTAATAATTTAGTCACCCAATAAATAACAAAACAAATATCATTTATATAAAATACTTTATTAAGAATTATATACAGTTTTCGAATTAAAGTATTTTCTAATATTTGGATGGTAAAATTTTATTGTTTTTTTTAATAGTTTTTTACTGGTTCTGTGTGGAGAAATAAATTAATAACCGTATATCAATCGTCTCAATGATGTAGTAACAACTGAATGTAAGACCTATTTAAATATAATTTTAGTTTCTAGATTTTTTTGTGCTCATTCATTACAAGAGAAATGTAATAATAAATAAAAAAAACACAGTTGTCTTCACTTACAATTAGATGAAAAAAATTGTTCACATTCTTCATTTACGCGTTGGATACAAAATCTAGTGAACCTGACTTTTTATAGCTGAGGTGTATTTGTCATGGTTAATGCATGTATTTGAACAATTAAGAAGAAAAAGCTTGAAGCAAAACCAATTGTGACTAAGAAATTTCGATTACCACATATGATAATTAATTAAGAGACGATATAAAATTTTCAAAAAATCATTTTACTGTCCTAAAGCTTGAATATTTTCGAGTAAATTTATTGATTTTTACAAAATGTTATTTATGTTAGTAGGTGTTTATATACCTGCTAACATAAGAAGCATAACTAATATAAAGAGAACACTCCGTCTCCCTCTCTCCTTTACTTAAATTCTTAATTCTTTTTGAAAATGAACTAAGTGCATGTTGGCCTTTAGTAACACGCATTTCAAGAGTATTTTGTGAAGGTGTTGGTATGTAAATAATTCTATAGTTATGGTGTGTAGTGATATTTACAGGCTGTCCTAATGAAGAGATGGATTATGTTTCGAAACCGGTAGACAAAGAAGTAATTTTAGTGGTAACTAACATAAATAACATTTTGTTAAAATATTATTTATCCGACCACAAAGTTAATACTTTAAATATTCAAAATATTAATAATATTGTTGAATTTATTTTGAAAAAACTCTAGTTGTTATAACACCTATATGTTTTCCCTACAGAAGTAGATAGAGTATATAGAACGCCATACTATTCTGTCTTGCACAAAACTATTATTTATAGGATGTAACAGATCTTGTGATCAAAATATTCTAAAATAGAGAAACACTGCATTCGTACGAGAATTTACAAATAGTTAGAGTGATAAAAGAGTTTATTAGAAAGATCTGGAAGTCGGTCGAATACACGAATATATGAGAGAAGATTCGAGAAATCAGAAATGTTTAAAATGCCTAGCGGCCGCGCCGACTGACTGACCTCAGTTTAAAACAAACATTGAGTGAATTCTATAGATCCAGGCATATACGGCGAACAGAGCGTTATCATAAACGAGTGGAAAGCGATTTAAAATTAGTGTGAATCACAGAATAGTTATTTAACAACATATAGTTTGTGTCTAGGGACATTGTGATCAAAATAAGTTGTTTAATAATTTGACAGGGGTCCAAATCGCGATAAACCCGTGACAATATCTATTTTATCTATCATTTTTCAAAATGGCGATAGTTTAATAGATTGTTACTTTGTTAATGTTGGTCCCAGAGAATTTTTTTTTATTGATTATAGAATATAATCAACAATTTGATTACAATCCCTTGGTAACTCCTCAATTTTGTTTCAATTAATATTACAAAGAGATCTATCATTTTTCAAAATGGCGATAGTTAAATAGATTGTTGCTTTGTTAATATTGATCCCGGAGAAATTTTTTTTATTGATTATAGCATATAATCAAAATTTTCTTATAATCCCTTGGTAACTCCTCAATTTTGTTTCAATTAATATTACAAAGAGATAAACTGTCTACAGTTTGTCTGAGACACATCCTCTTATTTTCAAAAGAAAAGAAACTTTTATTGATTGAAAAGAACGAAAATGAGTATTATGCTGATCTCCAACTCAATGGACTTTTAGGGAATAGGCTTAGTTGAAGAATAAAATGATGTTGCGGTTGAATGTTGTTATTTATTCATTTACCGGAGATAGATTCCGGTACCAAATGAAGATAAAGAAAAATAGTGTAAGACTAATGCGACGAGAGGTGGTCCTGATACGAGAACGTAGCAAGGCCAGCGGCCGGTCTGCTACGGAGACTTGATTTCGATGTGACTTAATGTGGTATTCCAGCTCGTAAGTATACCACCTTGTGTCACTTTCACAAGGTTTCATACGCTGCCTAATCTTCTTTTAAAGTAGCTCGTCTTTAATCTATTGATCTACTCTTCTAAACCTACTTAGGGATATTATAATTTGACCCACCGAACAAATTTATTTTATCGACTAGACAATATTGCAACACTGAATTGGGTCATGTTAGCACGACACCAAAATCGTGTTGAGTCAACATCATCTTCCTTCAGAATGACCACATAAAATACTCTTTTCTGGGCTGTAGTAAAAGGTGAAGTAAAATCGTCAAGGACATCAGCAAACCGTAAGCTGGGGGTCATGATCCTCCATAAAGAAGCAATTAATTAAAGAAAAAGACAGTTTGATTTTAGTCTTATACTCTATTAAAATCTCCCCTATACATGTTAATTAAATAATATTATCAATTTGTTATCTGAATGCGCTTGGAATTTCCCAAAAAACATATCTCTTCTACCTCCGGGATATTTGTGAAGGTAATGTTTCTGGTGTCTTGTTTTCTTTACTGAGAGGAAGTCGGGAAAAAATAAGATACTGGTTCTGGAAGGAAAATTGCCAAGTTTACTTAAAATGACATGGCTAAATTGATCACGCAGGTTTTTGTACAATATAATATTATATTAAGTGAGTCGTACCAGAGAAAATATTTTCCGTGAGATATTTTTGAGATAAAAGGTGTCCCTAAGTAAGGCTCAAGCTGGTTTTCCATAATGTTATTAGGAAAAAATTATAGAATTATTTTGATCCGAACAACTTTTAATCTAGCGGACCTTTTTTGGAATTATTTTTTTTATTCTGATACAGGAAACAATTTGGGTAAAGTTTATACTACGGTATGTTTACTGATTTTTTCAAAGACTTATTCCCCGATATACTCGTGTGACTGATTTCAGAAATTAAATAATATTAGTAGGGTCACAAAAAATTAAAAAGTTTTTTGTTTTCACCACAAATCTTGCAATGTTTGAAAATGTGGATTTTTATTATTCATTTATATTTATATGCATTTGCTGGACTTTATTTTTTTAGGAAGATTGCGTAGGTAAAATTATTTTTTTATATAAAAGTAATTAACTGAATATTATTTGCAATGATTAAGCAAATAAAAAAATTATCGACAGGCCATGACCTAAAAATTTATATGTTTTCTTACGAGTATAAAATTGACATTTATGTGCTTTGTGAAATAACGTGTAATAAATAACGTGTCTAGAATTCCATTAGAATTTGTATTGTCTTGAATGAAGTAGTATTTTCATACGTAAAAATTTATTATATTTGTTGTATAAATATTAATCTAACACTTTTACTGTATTATTGACTCCAGAGTGTAAAATGGAAATGACATACTTACAGTGCAAGTAATCAATTTTTCAAGAAGTAATTAAAAAGTTTTAATCACGATAATTATAATTTATATGTTGTTTCTCCAGTAAACGGCGTAGACGTGTTTTCAAAGACATATTATAATTAAATTGCAACCGCATACACTCAAAGCAGGGTTGTTTCATGATTATTTGCCAAGATTTTTTTTCTGTTTTTTGCAAAGAATAAATAAATCCCCTAATTTTTTCTAGTACCTAAATTCACTCAATCATAAACCGAAGCATAGCCAATGAAATGAAAATGAGACTGGAAAAAACTCAGAACCCTTTATAGTAGGTCTTAATTAAAATAATCAGATAATTGCAAAGTTATTTATAGTTCATGTAAATACGATCAATAATAAAAATGAATTATTGTGCAGAAATAAAGAAGAAAAACTCCATGACATGTTCTAGTCTAAATTATTTCATTGTAGCGACACGGTTCATGTCAACGCAGCAGATCCAATCCCGGCTTATCTTCCCAAACCAATTGTTTCCGCGCGCACTGCCTTCGTAATCCATTCTGTACTCACACGGCTCGTCCATTGGCCACACAAAATGGTGATAATCCATGATCGTGAGAACCGCTACAGAAGTTTCTCATTCGAAAGTAGTCAAGCAAGACAACCATTCGGGTTTCCATCATTGGATCGAGCGGACCTCCACTACGCGCCCACAGTCTTTCCTAATGTCTTTAATTGCTACTGAAGCTTCTCTCCTGTGATAAATAAACATGCACCTGAAGAAAACTGTTTCATTTCAACCCACAATATTTCCAAAAAGAATGATAGAAGTTCAAGAAATGCGATGCTGGTTTCTTAGATACCGTTGATAGGTTGATTTCACTTAAAATATAGTTAAATCAAATAGTCTTTCTACCCCACAAGATGCTATTAGACCCTTCTCATAAGATAACCCAATATAATGAAAGCCTTGATACCTCTCATTTATCCAAAAGTATATTTCATAAGAGTCTTTGAAGATGAATCAGTGGAACTGTAAATCAGGTGGCATGTAACGATCGTCAATCAGAAATAATTTGCAAAATATAATTCCCTCCAATGAAATATTTTTGTATTCAAAATTGTAACGAAAAATATTTGATTTTATTAATCCGTACCACCGTATTAAAAATAACTATGAAAAATTTAGATAGCCTAATTTTCGCAAAAAATTCACATAAAAGGATCTTAACGAATCAACAAAAAACAGGAAATACGTGTAAAACAAATTTACAGCCACTATCATTTGTACGCTCAATTTTTTATCACAATATAGGTTGTAAGCCCTAAAAAGACTTCCATACATGTTTCTTATATTCATAGGTTCATCTCTGTGAGAGATTTATCTTTATTAGTTAATCATCTCTTTGGGGACAAAACTCAGAAACTGTGTTATTAAAACATACCTACACATTAAAAAATTATAAAAAACAAGTAGGCTCTTTTTTTCTTAAAAATATTACAGTAATATGAACCTACGACCAAAATCACAAAATTTGTATAATCTTTTACATATATACGGATAAATATTGCAAACTAAACGTTTACGTCTTTCCATTTAAGAAATACAATCAATTTATTATGCGTAAGGCGTCTGATACACATGCTTCTTTAGTGGCACGTGAGCATGCGCAGTATCGACTTTGACAGTGGCATGCTTATTAGTGGCATGTGTGTACGCACATTGCTAGAAATGAGCATGCCACCTAGTGGCATGCTCAAAAATCAACCGCCGGTTGATTTATAAGCATGCCACTGTCATTCACCATAGAGAAGGGGTATCTTTGGAGCATGTGTGAACAGACTTGCTTATTTATGAGCATGCTTATGTCATTCGCGGGCTTCGCGGCTAGTATTATCGATGCGATCTTCTCAAACATTACTTTTCGTGACTTATTATAGGAATCACGAATGTTTGCGGAATACTCGGTCACCGTTGTGTAAAAATAATATAGTGAGAAATAATGTTTACGAAACTTTATTAATAGGCATGAATGATTCAAATCATACAATAAAAATTATATAAACTAAAATCAAAAATGTGCGGATGAAAACTCGGGAACTTTTTTGATTTATTGATTCACTTGAATTTTCTATTTCAGTTTGCAAAGTTTCCATTTTGAACAAGAGCGTCTCTATTCTATGACAAGAGCATGCCACTAATAAGCATGTGTGTTTGATTGTTAGCTTTGGGCATGCTTATTTATGAGCATGCCACTAATAAGCATGCCAGTAATGAGCAAGTGTGTACAGTTGTTAGGGCATGCTTATTAGTGGCATGCTCATTAGCATGCCAGTAAAGAAGCATGTGTATCTGTACCTTAAGTCAAGTGTATGACGCACACTGTTTTATAGTGTTGGTGTTTACAGGTATTAATACCAGCCCAACAAAACAATGTGCCTCGTACGCATGGCTTACATATATTAATTAAATTGTCTTTCTTAAACGGAAAGATTGTCTTTCTTAAATGGAAAGATTGTCTTTCTTAAATGGTCTACATTCATATTTCTATATACGGTTGTGGTCATATCTCATGTGACCAACATATATAACTCCAATAAAACTCACATTTCTTGAGTTAAACCTCACATAAAACATTTGCGCAGGAAGACAGATTGCACATAGCCGAATAAAACCAAGATTTTGCAAAAATGAAACACTAAAACAGAGTGACCTTATAGGAGAATAGGAAAGGTTAAGGTTTTTGAACTTTACATGGTGTATATGTAGTTAGCTATCTGAGATTCCCGAGGGAATTGTAAGTGAGGGGTTGATGCGTCACGTAGTGAAGCGGACAAGACGTCCTAGTTCATCAGCATCTGGACCACGGGAAAAACTGTGGAGAAAATTGACAGCATTAACAAAAGCCTGTGATATGTGAACGTGAATTGAGCAATAGCTGTGATGTCTAATGAAAAATTTTCAATAGCAACTTTAATCATTAAGAGTTATAAAAGGTGGCATGAAGAATATGGCTTTGAGGTGACTCACGTGAAACTTTATAGATATGTATTTGTAAGTATTGTAATATAGTGTACTTTATTTTTTAGACGTACTTTTATTGTATATTTCAGCTGAAACTTAAATAATAATAATAATAAAATAATAATAATAAGTTAATCCAGCGTAACCAGGTTGTAAGTGCAAGACCTAGTCCGCCATATAAATGACAAGTTACATACAAGTTTTAGTGAAGCATAATAATAAATCTGTGCAAAAAACGACATCTAGCGTCATGGTAGCGTTAATGATGGACATTTTTACCTGGAAATTTGGAATAATTTTGCTTTTTACACCTTAATATTATTTTAAACCTGTGATGGCTCCTCTTCTTCGCCTTTCAGCTCGATCCTACTCCTAACTGCGTTTACGCCTTGTTAGAGGCAAACAAGCTATCTATCTACGTCGGGTGAAGGCTCTACGGTTTTTAACGTAGTATTTCCAAACACCCTCGCTTTATTCAAGACCTCCCCAGTTCACGTTGTGTAATTTTTTGTTTCGAACTATAGGGGATGAATTGGTTTTGTGGTAACCCTAACGCAAGCTAAATTTAAATTAAATACTGGGGTATGAAGTTCGTGAATGTTCATGGAAAACGCAAACAAAACTACCTAGCACGTCAATTAAGCCCTACGGTGCAATTGCTAAACATACTATGTTCCGTGGCCCTATATTATTTACCTATCATTCCTACGGACTGAAACCACTGCATCTGGTGTAGCTGCGCTTCCAGAGTGCGCGATCCTCTGCTTCCATGCCCTCTCCGCTCGATCCCCCATTGTCCTACCTGTATGGGATCGACCGCCATCCACTGGAAAGGTTAGTGACGTGCCGTTATCACATGCGCATGCACATATAGAGTACATAGATCCCCTGAAAGCCCTCGAGTCCTTCGTAGCCGCTCCTATGGATGATTCCGTCTTCGACGCCCTCGCTGATTAATAATTTTATCTTCCGCCGTTATCTCGCTGTGCTTATTCCCGACGATCTTTTATATTTACTCTGCATTATCTTTATATCAATTACATTGTTACGTTTATTTACTAGCCGGCCTAAGTTCCGTCACCTGTATCTGGCCCTATGTCTCACTCTAGTGGTACGTTGGGTTCTAATGGATAAGGGGTTTGTAGAAGGTATGTGTAAATGTATGTGTACGCGGAAAATGTGGTTGCTTTAAATTCGGCCCCTCCGTACCCAAAGGCTCATCGGTGACTGATCCCATCTTCCTTCTCCCGACACGAGTTCCGGATACGTTGACCTGAGCCTGGATGCGCCTTTTCATGTTGGGCCTCTTCTGTGCAAAGTACCGCACCATCCCTCGCGTCAGTGTCTGGCGTCCGGGCTCAGAGCCAGTTTGCCCCCCGAATTCCAACTCCTCCAGGTTAAACTAAGTTAAACTACGGTATATATACTGAAGCTACTGTAAAGATGGTACCGGGCCACCTGTCAAGTCAAAAATATGCGAGTGGGGAAGGGGAGTTTCCTAGGCTCCCCAACCCTCGCCTGTGAGCAACTACAGCCCATTGGCCATTCGCGACACTACAGTGACTGCAATCACCCTCCCAGGTAGTACTTATTATAATCTGGTATGCATCAATACGTTCAATCCATTCCAGACGAGGGAAGACATCCGCACGGGTGTTGTGCCACCCGTGAAGAGCCCCCTCATACACTACGTACGAATAGATACATACTGATAAAATATAATATACATACATATACAATACATAAATAAATACTTGTAATGGTTGGTTGCCATGTGGTTTCACGAGGCCATGACCCCTCGTATTAGAAGATGGAAAGGTGGATCTGGACAGTAGGGATATGCCTAGCCCCTGGCCAGGGATGTCGGTGTATTTTCTCCAAATGGTGTACAGCTAGAATCCTGCCATCGATGATGATGGGATCTGCCTAATTATCTCCGACTGGTGTGTAACTGGAACCCTGCCATCACTGATAAAGATGATGTTGTCACTATCGAAACGTCACCTGATGATATTTAGCTGAACCGCCGCTAGTGATGATGATGATGATGATGATACTATCGTAACGTTTCCTGACGATATATATATATATCGGAGACACCGCTAATGATGATGATGATACTATCGGAACGCCTCCTGACTATATGCGACTGGGACACCGCTAATGATGATGATGATGATGATACATTTGGAACGTCTCCTGACGATATATAACTGGGACACTGCTAATGATGATGATGTTGATGGTACTATCGAAACGCCTCCTGACGATATATAGCTGAACCACCGCTAGTGATGATGATGATGATGATGATACTATCGTAACGTCTCCTGACTATATATAGCCGAAACACCGCTAATGATGATGATGATACTATCGTAACGACTCCTGACGATATACAGCTGAAACACCGCTAATGATGATGATGATGATGATGATGCTATCGAAACGCCCCCTGACTATATATAACTGGGACACTGCTAATGATGATGATGATGATGATACTATTGAAACACCTCCTGACGATATACGACTGGGACACTGCTATGATGATGATGTTGATGATACTATCGAAACGCCCGCTGACTATATATAACTGGGACGCTGCTAGTGATGATGATGATGGTGCTATTGAAACACCGCCTGACTATATATAACTGGGACGCGGCATATGAATAGACAAATAAATACCTAATTAATTAATGAATCATCAATTAAATAAATAAATAGAAAGGAATAATTAAGTTCGGCGTCGAGCACACGGGCCGATGATGATGCTACCGAAACGCCGCCTGACTATATATAACTGGGACGCGGCATATGAATAGACAAATAAATACCTAATGTATTAATGAATCATCAATTAAATAAATAAATAGAATTGAATAATTAAGTTCGGCGTCGAGCACACGGGCCGCGCGATCCCTGGAAGTTCACACACATGCAGAGAAGGGTTATTTGGCGAATTAATTCGCCCCTATTATGGTCAGTACGGATCCAACATGCAAAGAACACCTGTGAGAAAACATATGTAAAGTTTACGGTACAGGGGTTAGCTTTCACTGTCGGCGCTTCTTCCGTCTCTGTCTGGGGCGTCGAACCCGAGACCATTCTTCTTAATCGTGCGCCACCTTTATATATCGTTATAATCTCAAAACGGAAAGAGGATGACATGACTTACCCATCTGCCGCCGATTATATCCATTCCAGTGCATCGTAGTTTCACTTTAAGTACCTCACTTTATACCTAAGGATTGCGAACACTTGCCTCGCACGCGCACACGATTCACAGGCCCCTAATTAACTATAGTTCGCGACCTAACCTTTGATCCTGCCATTACGCGCTTATAAGTTTCCGTAGCTGGGGCTTAGTATCCAGCCTCGGCAACTATACGGTGTATATACCTTAATCAAACCGAAACTAGACATTATTTTCTTTTCCTTGAATTTATATTCCTCGAGATACCGGAATTAGACTCTAGCTCGACAATTGTAAGTATTTATATATCTTAATAATACTGCAACATAGTCCTTATTTCCGTCTTACGTATCCGTACTTCCCGGGTCATCGAGACTAGACTCCAATTCTAATGATCATACTCTAATGATTATACGCACCGATATTTTTCATAAAACCCGTTACCCGTTATTTTCCGATGTTACATATTCTTATATTTATCCGAAATACCGGGATTAAGCTTTGAATCTAGGATTCCATCCATTTATAAGTTTTAACAAACCCATGAAGCAACCACTTGTCCACTTGTTGTTGTTAAAGAATTGATTGCTTCTATAATAAAACCCCACTAGTCTACATCTTTATAAGGTCAATACGTATTACTTTTAGGGTCCGCCGATTTAGTTTTATTCTTATTATTATTATTATTATTATTATTATTATTATTATTATTATTATTATTATTATTATTATTATTATTATTATTATTATTATTATTATTATTATTAATTAATTACACGGCTTAATAGCCTTTTACAACAGGTTTATACATAATTAAAATACAACAAACGATTAAATGTAAAAGAAAAATAAAGGGTATAAATGTAAAAAAGTATATATACATAGTTTAAAAATAATGAGGTTAGACATGTATGTAAAAAAGTATATATGCAAAAAGGTGTAAAGTAGCAGGTTTATACATAATTAAAATACAACAAACGATTAAATGTAAAAGAAAAATAAAGGGTATAAATGTAAAAGGTATATATACATAGTTTAAACATAATGAGGTTAGACATATATGTAAAAAAAGTATATATGCAAAAAGTGTAAAGTAGCAGGTTTATACATAATTAAAATACAACAAACGATTAAATGTAAAAGAAAAATAAAGGGTATAAATGTAAAAAAAGTATATATACATAGTTTAGAAATAATGAGGTTAGACATGTATGTAAAAAGGGTATATATGCAAAAAACTGTAAAGTAGCAGGTTTATACATAATTAAAATACAACAAACGATTTAATGTAAAAGAAAAATAAAGGGTATAAATGTAAAAAGGTATATATATATATATACATAGTTTAAACATAATGAGGTTAGAAATATATGTAAAAAAAGTATATATGCAAAAAGTGTAAAGTAGCAGGTTTATACATAATTAAAATACAACAAACGATTAAATGTAAAAGAAAATTAAAGGGTATAAATGTAAAAAAAGTATATATACATAGTTTAAACATAATGAGGTTAGACATATATGTAAAAAAGTATATATGCAAAAAAGTGTAAAGTAGTGATCTCAGAAATTTTTACTCACCGATAATATAGCAATATTAAATTTGAATAGCCAGGTATATATAAAAAATTTAAGACATTATATAAAAATTTTAATATTTTGAAAAGAAATGATCATATAATGATTTTTTAAATTTTGAGAGAGATAGATTTAAAATGTCGACATATGTAGGTAGTTCATTGCCAAGTTTGTGCATTGATAACAAAATTATATTATTCTTAATATAATGTAATGAATATGGTTGCATGATTGACATTTTCGTCGACAGTCTGGAGAAGTAAAGTTTACACTTAAAGAGGCAATACTGCTTCGTTACTGACTTCAGCTGTTAATATGTAATGGTGGGTAATATATATTTTTCGTACACATTGCCGCTTTGTACTTTATATTTTTAATTTCTGTACTCATGTTTTGGTGCTATTCCGGTACTTTTAATAATTTGCTACTTGTAATTTATATTGTTTAATGTATGTTCTTTTAATTTTATGATATATTTTTTTTCATGTAAAAGCCTATACGCATTGCTGCTCGTTACTTACTCTACATTTTTAATCTTTATACTCATGATTTGGTGCTATTCCTGAAACTTTTGATGTATGTGCTTTTTGAAATTTATTTTATACTCTTTATGTAAAAGCCTAATGGGCGTAAACAAATAAATAAAAAAAAAATAAAAAAAATTTATTATCATCTCGAATATTTGATATCCACTCTCCGGCAAATTTTAATATAGTTTAAATCATTTTAATATAATTTATCATTTTAATATAGTTTAGGAATAACGGGATTCTGTAATTTCTACAAGTATAAACAACCCCAATATTACCAAATCCATTTTATGTAGTGAAAAACGCGGGACTTATATTCTTCCTAAAATGTAAAATGAACCCGGTCTAGATGAAACATCCTTATTTAGTTTCCGGACAACGAGGTTTACGCGTTCCACGAGGAATATGATATAACCCGATCTAAACGAAGGTAATTTTATATAATTTTAGGACAACGGAACTTACAAATTTCATAAAGTATATCGTGAAGCCAATCTATGCGGAGAAACTACGTATATTTTAAACAGAGTAAGAGTTTAAATTTTACCATCAAGCCTAATACACCGCAAGAATGTCCTAGGCATAGTAAACAAAATAGCGGTCAAAGCTGTAGTGTTTCTATGTTCACACGTTATAGCTCAAAACGAATACTATAATTTTCACATTTATAATACAAGACGCGAATTTCTAAACGAATCATTTTAAAATAGTTCTGATTGAAATCTACATGTTTCATATTTATTAAATGAAGGCGCGAATTCTAAACGAAACACTAACATTGCTCAAAAACGGGACCCTATATTTATATATGCTTAAAATGAAACGCGAATTCCTGAACGATAGCATTTTATATAACTAAATGTAACGAAATCTTATATAGTTTATAAATAAGAAGACCCGGCCCCAGGCGGTTTTTATATATTTTCAATATAACGAGGCCCTATAACATCTTTATAAGTATAATACAACCCCGGTCTAACGAAACAATGTACTAGAAGTTTTTATATGTTTGAATACATGATATACGTTTTTTTTTTATACACGTTTTTATACGCGAGATTTACGTTTTCGTACAATACAAAGTAACCCAAATTATACAACCGCGAAGTTTACATCACTCCTAAAGTATAACCAGAACTAATTAAAACATTTTTCATAGTTTAAGTCCGCGAGGCAAATATCTTTCATAAATTATAAAATAACCCGAATCAAAATAAACATATTTTTACCTTATAGACTTTCCCCAACGCGCGTAATAATCCCGGCCACATGAAACGTTTTTATATGTTTTAATAGCGCGGGACCTATGTTTTCCTATATAATATAAGATAACCCGGGCCGAACGGAAGCAATTTTATATACTTTATAAAATAGTGAAACTTGTACTTCTGTAAACCGTAAATAAACCCCGGCCCCCACGAGACTATTTTATATAATTTTTTAGAATAATGAAATTTCATACATCTGTAAAATTGTAAATAAGCCCCGATTCTCACGGAATTACTCTATATACTTTTAAACGAAATGAAAATCTAGATTATTATGGCTGAACCTGATACCCCGCGAGATCAGCTATATATTTTTCACTAAACGTATTTTAATCCCAGAATTTATTCGCTATAATTTTAACGGACTCTTACTATTAAACATAAACAAGAGAAATTATTAAAATAAACTAAATATCCTTTCAATAACTAAAATAAATCCGGTCTAATCGAAACATTTCATATAACGAAATATTATATGCCTTACAAATGTAAAAATTAAAATGTGACCAAGTTAAATTAATTAAATTTTAGCAAAAAATAGGTAATTTTATAAGACTTATTTAAAATCGAATCTGTTAGTAACAACCCTTTTATCTTTTAACAATTTCCCGCGTGATTAGCATAAAATAGGTATCTTTATAACGCACAGCTAGTTTCCGGAGATCTGCAAATATCAGTTCTATGTATGCCGGACTAATCAACTTAATAAAGCGCAGTAATTTCCGAAGTTCTAATATGCCAAATTAATTTCCCTTTATAAAATAAAATCAAACCCGTACCCCCCTTTTCTTTTAACGTGAGCAATGTCGAAGAGTATATTTACCCGTACACCACTTTCACTATAATTTCCACTATAACCACTGGACACTCTAAGTCGACGGTCACTTTCACTCAAAAAACAACCGACGCGGATTTCGCGCTCTCGTAGACGTTCACCAACTCCCTGATTTCTGCTGTGTCTTGACATTTTAAACCCCCCCTAGCAGCCAAAGGTCCTAAGTCGTGTGTTTCCAGGATTTTCAATATCCTACTTTCCTTGAAACCTAAATCTTTGTTCCTAAGATTCAATTTGGCAAAAAAAAACCATATCTCCACTCGGATATGTCAGTTGATCCCACCTTCTGTTGCCGTCTCTGTCTCCATCCCTTTGCCCGTTTTGGGACGGACTTGGTGGCTTCAGACGGTTTGAACTCGCTTCACAAGCGCGACAATTAATTTTTAATATTTAATTTCTAAGTTCAGTCCATATTGTCGTTTGATCAACCGTAACCACAATCTATCGGGTACTCCCCTAATCATAGTTGATGTTTCTTCATTATCTACCATTATCATGTCCCGTTCTCCCGTATTTTCACTCGTCTTTATCGGAAATTTAACGTTTCTTGGCCGCTATATCATGGGATCAATTTCCATATATTCACCACGTGCACACTGCATACCTAGATATAACAATCATCCAAAGGTACTATACCTAATTTTAAATTAATTTTGGGCGATCTTTTCTCGTGAATCATCCAATGAATCCTGTCTTTTGGCCGCGACTCTCCGCGCACAGGGACGTATTAGCTCCCTCCGTTGCGGAATTTAAACATAATTTGTAACCATTTATTATTATTTTTATTGGCAGTAAGATTGATCCACAAAGTAACTATGTTACATAGACAGTGAATATTCTCGAACAATATAATACTGGAAGAGTACTATTCGCTATAACACAATAACTATTAATGTAAGTTAAATTAAATTTTTAAATTCAGTGGAAGATTTTTAAGATCGTTTTGCTTTTAATTTTTTTCCCAAAACAAAATAAATAAACAAATAAATAAACACACAGATACACACTCACACAACCCACTATTGGACATGTTTTTATTATTCTTTTATCGATTGTATGTATGTGTTTTCGCGTAATTGGCCCAAAACTCTGTGCATCAATTATTGTCTTTTCTTCAAAGATTGATTAATTATATGGCTGTAAGAAACCCAATAAATGAAAACAAATAAAACAAATAAGTAAATAAACCTCCAGTGCCGCAGGCAAGGCGTCGGATTAATTCAGTGCTCATTTATTGCCAAGGCACTGGACGCCTCCGCTGATAACTATATACCGCTCACCATGTTCTTAGAGGTGTGTTGAAAGATTGCTAGTATCTGTCGAATCGGTCTCAAGTAGTTGTCTGTATTTGTACGTTTATCATTGTTACATGCTCTTGCTATATCCGTTCCACTTCACATTATTGTTCCTCCCGTCTTCGAATTTCTATCACACTATGTTCTCCTATGTTTTTGGTACTTATATGCTTGCTTTTTACTTGCATTTACTCCTATATATATTTGTTTCATTTATCCATCCATCTATAAGATCCCCATACGCTTTATTCTTTTATTTCATGTGTATATGGGCCGCAAATTCATATTATTTTATTTACAATATTCTTATCTAGATACACTTGTTCCAATTATGTTTTGTGGTTATTACTACCAAACCCGGCGAAATCTGAGCTAGAATAGCCAATCGTATACACGTTACCCGTCCTGTTGAAACTACGCTAACGTCGGACAGGTTTGTAGTGATTACATAGTTAATATATTGTATCTATATTCGAGTATATTATTTTCTTGTCGTGCCATTAATATGCTTACACGTTATCGTTATCTCTTTCCTAACCGTATATACCGTCATTGCACAATTACCTATCTGTTGTAAAAGCCTGAAGAGCGTTAGTCTACAGATAAATATAATAGAATTATAGTTAACTTTTCTATCCGCCTACGTTATCCGATTCCCGCGAAACGAAAATAAATCATTATCCGCTCAGTTAAGGTCACCCCTCTGGTACATCGTATACGTTTTAATCCGTGCTTCACGGCCAATTCCTATAAAAAAATTTATGGGGCGTTTTCCTCTCGCGATCCCCCGATTAGACCTGCCTTCCTTAGTTTTGCTCAATATTCTGCCTCTCTGTTGCACGGGGATCCACTCGAGATGAAGATATACGGCTCTCAAACGGTTTCAAAACCCGAGCAAAAAAGTCAATAATTCAGAAACCTCGTGGAACTGTCAATATCATCGTCACCTTAGAGTAGACGTTAATCGGTTTTTTAACGGCTTAAACTGCAATAAACGCGACCTAAATCTCTGAAATCCATGTTCAGCTTTTTTATGTGAAGCACATGCGGACCGCTCGGACCGCATCGATCGTCAACCATTTGTACCAAACACGGCTTTACCACAAGATCAATATGATTTATAAAAATTGAATAGTAACTGCCCGTAACCTATATCCGATCAATCGCTACTAACTCCCTCCCAATACTAGCGTTTCATCATTCCCAAATTTTTGTAGCTCCAATACTACGGCCAGTTTAGCTCAATTTTTCCCCGCGTAGCATTTAAATCATCTTAGAGTTCAAAATAAAAATAATAAAATAAAAAAAAAATCTATAGAAACAGGTGATTCATCACACATTCCCTTAGAATCTCGGGCTGTGATAATGTCAGACAAAGCTTACCCCGAGCCTCTGGATGCGCCTTAGTTGTTATAAATATGTTTATCTTCTCCCACTGTGTACTGTGAACAGATTGAGCAGATCGGATAACGTGGGACGCGCTATCGGTAAGTTTCTCACTTGTGTCTTTGAATATAACGTATGCTATTATATTTTGTAAATCTGTCATAAATGGGTACCGCGTGTGGTTGTGCTAACACTGTCCTAAGCTGCTATTATGAGGTATTGATAATCAAGGCGGGCGGGATCTCAAGCGCATGCCGTTAACTTGACAACGATTGTATTGTTTTGTATTTCACTATTTTAACCCCGGTGGTTTTATAGTTATGACGGTACAATGTAAGGAAGTTTTGCTACTAGCGTTTATTCCTCGGCTACGCCGCATTTAATAGGCTTTTAGGCCGACTCAGGACGTGGACGATATCGACTATCTCTCGTATAGGCGAAACTGTAGAATTCTAGAGCGGTTTCTAGAAGGGCCCAAAGTAATTTCGGAAATATGTTTTATGTCTCTGGCATTTCGTCTATAAGTGTTTGAAGATAATACGTGGATTTCGTGTCGATAACGGTTAGGCGTTCTATCATCTTTAATAAATAAATTCGTTATGTTAATTACGAGTACGGATTAGTCAAGTGCGTTTGTTATTTCCATAGTTAGGTAAGAATCAGATCTATATTAGTCTAGTCGCGTTAATAAGAATACGAATCTCACCACATATCAAAAGAATTTTGGATAGCTACGAACACAACGGAGGGGGAATTTTCCTAACCACTAGATAGATCACGACTGGCCAATTTTGAAAATATAAATCTTAACAAAAAATAATAATATTAGCTTTCATGTAAATATACTTCCGAAGTTCCAAGTTCGACTAAAAGTTTTCATCTAGTAGCTTAAAGCATAAAGCGTGTGCTTAAAAGTCACAAAAGCAGTAATAAAGTTCAATTCGGTAGCTTAAAGTCTCAAGCTTTGGGCTTTCGTAAAACTTATATATTATTAAACTTTATTGTTAGGTATTTAGCTTAGGGTAGGAGCCAGACAGGTTACGTTACAGACGCTTAAAGTCCATTACTGACATTTTTGTATTATCTGTGTCCAAAGTTCCTACCAATAAAATAATTTTTAGTTGTTAAGATCAAACTCTCCCAAAGCCATACAAATATTAGTAAAAATAAGGTTTAAAGTTCGTAATTTTTTTCAAAAACGCTTTAATCACAAAATCCGTTCACAACAACAGTGTTTAAGTCACAGTCGACCAATCGTGGTTCAGTTTGAATCTGCCATGGCGGTCAAACCAGCCTCAACTCCGTGTCTGCTTTTGACATTTCAAAAAAACCTTGATCGGTTGTGTTTTTATCATTATAGCCTAAGTCCATTTTAAAATATAGTTTTTTACCGTTGTTTTATACTAGAGGTGATTATTTTTTTAGTGTGATCTATTTATATGTTTTTAAACTACTACCATAAGCATTGCCAACACCACAAAATATTTCTTTCTTCGAAATATCTATGTAACGTTTTTGTCAAAGTTCACTTTTGGGTGACTTAGGTATGTACGAGTATGTATGATATACGCCTACTCATTAATAACTGATCGTATTCCATTTAATGGTATGTATGGTCAATTCTACTTTAAGGTGTTGAAGCATGGACGCTGAAGGTGACTACTCTAAATCGCCTAGAGGCGTTTGAAATGTGGATACATCGTAAAATGTTAAGGATATCTTGGACTGACATGACTAGTAATGTTGAAGTTTTACGTAGAGCAAATACAAACAGACAGTTACTTAACATAGTAAAGCTCCGTAAAATTTCATATTTTGGTCATATAATGAGAGGCGAAAAATACTCCATCCTTCAGCTCGTCATGAAGGGGAAGATTGAGGGTCGCAGAGGGGTCCAAACATCCGAGAGTGGACCGGGATAAGAAGCGTGGAAGAGCTGTTCCGCACTGCCCTGGACAGGGAAACTTTCTCCCAGATGACCCGACAGGGCACATGAAGAAGAAGTCTATTTGAGCAGCTGGGATATTGAATTTTTAAATTTTCGTTCTTGATTTCCAGATAAATTTTGAATATGTTTTTGATCTTGAAAAAGTAGTAATCAACGATATTATTTTAAAATCCATACCATAGCGAGAGCAATAGGTGGTAATTTTGGTTGACGCGCCAAGCGCGCTGGCGATGCAGAAGGGATGATTATATATTAATATTACTTAATGAATCAAATTTTAACAATGTGTGTTTTGGTTTTCAATGCACTCTGCGCAAAAAATACACCCAGCAATATTTCAAATTCCACTTCGTAAACTATCCTTGGTAAAGAATTATCTAAAATTATCTTACACATTTAAAATGTGTTTAATTTTACTTTGTAATATACGCACACAATATGAGTTATTAAATTACTACTTTAGTTTCGAGAGAAGCAGTCCCTCTCATCGTCAGGTTTTGATATTAACTTAATGAGGGTAGCTAGGTGAGGTAGGTGAGGGGCGCGCGCGTTGCGGAGGAGTATTTCTTTCCGCGAAAAGCTCTAGGATTGGTGAAGTGGACTGAAATGTGATATTATTTATTAATGTGTTTCTAGAATTAACAGAATTCACGTTTCTGACAATTCTGAAAAAAATTGACAAAACTCATAAAATATGAGTTTTGTTCTAATTTTTCAGAACACAGTACTGGATTTTGTCCCAGGGACATCATTAATCAAAATATATTATATCTTGATTAATGATGTCCCGAAAAAAAAAATTTTTTTTTCTGTAACTGGTCTTGGTTTTTTATGTAACCGATCTAAAAAGGATTTTAAAAAATTGAAATGATACTTCCGGCATATTCTAGTGTAGGTACTGCTAATAATTTAGAAGAAACTCATTATGTACACATACAAAGTATATTGCTCTAAGAATTCCAAACAAAAAACACATATCTCATTAGTGACATCTGTGTTTAATTAAGGGGAATGAAAAAGCTTTGGATGCCGGTCGCTTATATGATAATTATAACATAATAAGAAACGGGTTGTAAAACTATATGAGGAAATGTATCTACAAAATGTGATTTTTTGATGGCCAAGCGACCAGTGCAGGACCAATTAAAATGGATTGCTCTCACGTGATTGCAGACCAGTGCAGGACCAATTGAAATGGAGTGCTCCAAATGAAACATGCCTGTCAATTGTATCGCCGGATGGTGATGGAACATGGCCTTCTGACTCCATGAGTCTTTTATTCATTCGCTTTTTGAAAAATGCAATCGAAAGAGATTATGAAGCGTGGCATAATGAATATTTTTTATAAGTGAAAATTAGATAAATCAACATCACATTAGGTACATCAGCACGACTGAAAAAATTTCCATAAATAAAACAGCATTAGCCAGCTGATACCCGCATAAACTATGTACTCATGTTCGTGCATCTAGCAGCATTCTGCAAACTAACTTAACTTAAATAGTATCTACTTAAACACTGTTTCTGTGAAGTTTCAAAGTTCGGCTATGGTGGAGATTTAACCCGCGGTCGGATTCTCTTAACATATGTACGTCAGATATCGTTAAGACCCTTGGCCTGTGATTATTATTTTAAATACATCGAATAAAATTTATTCAGGTTTTATAAACGGCAAACAAACGTCTTGACATGTTTTTTTTTAAATTCACATGTTCGAAAACTCGCACATTCGCATATTCAAATATTAATATATTTGCTTTCATATTCCACTAGCTAAACTAATAAATTATTTATGAATTCAGTAACTATATGGTGCTTACTTATTTTTTTAAATAATAATAATAATAATAATTGTACCAAGTACATAAATATTCAAATTATAAGCTAAGCTAAGCAACCTTTTTCAGAAAAATATAATTTAAAATAAATGTTATTTATTTTTATTCCTTCTTTCCATCCCATTAAACTCCTTCACACATTCCTTCATATACATTTGTGTTCAGTGTGTGTGATCGCGTATCGCTTGCGATTTAATAGAACAATCCTTACAGGTTGGTGGATATAACGATGGATTTGACAGAAGAAGGACGCAAGCACTTGCTTTGCTGGATGAAGTTTCTTGAATTCCTGCCGCGGTCCACCATACAACGAGCGGCGAGGTGCTTCCTTCTTGAGATGGATAACACTGACAATTATTAATTGGGTTGATTAAGTTTAATGCGGTAAAATACATAAATAATTGTCATAAATTTAAAATCCATTTAGAATTTAACTATTCAAATTTCTTTTGTCTTTTACCATTATGTTGTTTAAATTAATTTCTATTGTTTTTCACATTATTTTCATATTGGATGCCTACTGTTAATAATGCTTTTTTATGCTGCGTATTACCAGCCGCTTCTTTTCACCAGCTGTTTTTCTGATTTTTTATATGCTTTTAATTGTAATATTATTAGTTTACTTTACTACCAAGGTTGTTGTCTGCCGGCAGTGGTTTTCCGGACCGGCGAGTCCTTGTATGTTTGTGATGTATTTTTTTTTTTTTCCCGCAGGGGAGTAACCATTTGTACTTTATATTGTCTCTACTGTGCAATTTTTGTAATTACTTCTCATGCCTGATCAGCTGTCACCCATGTATTTTTCATTACCCATTCATGTATTCCACAGACATTATATATTATTCTTCCTTTGCATACAATGTATTTATGTATTTTGTTGCATCATCTATATTTTGTCTTATTTTGCTTTATTTATATTCATGCTCTATTATTTTCTGATGTTAGATATTAAGCTTTGGTATTTTCTTCTCCTTGTATTTCTCTGCCTTTTGTTTATATTTTGTTATTTACTTGTGATTTGAATAAATTGTTTTTCGTAACGCACCCCAGAGACAGTGAAGTGGTTAGTGCAGTTCTCGCCGCGTCGCACAATGCTTTTGCAATGCAAATGAGTCGCACCGTCAGCAGCGTAGCGAGGAAACTGCTTTAGCATTAAAACAATGCCAAACTGGATGGCGAAAGTGTAGTGCCGATACGGGAGCTTTTGCTCGTAGAACGGTCCTGGGTTTGTGATGGATCCCACTTCACTGTCCTTAAGCGGTAGGTACGTTTCTTGCGGCGGTAAGCGACACACAGAAGGCGTATTATTTTTTTGGTAAGCGGCACTCGGCGGCGTTGCTTGCGTATGTGGGCAATAGATAAAGACAAGGTGGTGGGTGAAGGACGAGGGGGAAGCGGGAATGATCTAACTTATTTCACCGGGTTCTAAATGGTGCTAACACAGGTTGTGTTGCGAACAGGAATATTACTTAGACCTCAACGAACGTCGACAGAATAGTCATCAGTGTGTCATACGGGAGGCTGCATGGTTGCGTTGCCCGTATTTTGCACCTGATTGGCGTAAATGTTTTCTGTTTAACCGCAAAAGATAGCAAATAAGAAGAAGAAAAATTAATAAGTATGTTTAAAAAATAAAAATAATAAAATATTGAACATGCTATGGAACTAATATTATTAATATTTAAAGCATTTACTTTGTGGTTAGACATAATAACAGAATGTTAGTAAACTTAGTAAAAACCACTACCAGATTTACGGTCTACCGGTTTCGAGACGTACCCGTCTCTTCGTCAGGACCAACACTACACTGCAATATTCACAACACTATACACCTCACCTCATGTAATAATAATCAAACAAAGTTTAACATAACAAATACTATGGTTGGGGTGTAAAGTGTTGTGAATATAGTAGTGTAGTGTTGGTCCTGACGAAGAGATGGGTACGTCTCTAAACCGGTAGACCGTTAATCTGGTAGTGGTTTTTACTAAGTTTACTAACATTCTGTTATGCTATGGAACACCCATAAAAGTATCAGATCTTCCGAATGCTCCACATGCGTCTCCCGTGAGGCGAATGTCATAGCTTTTCAGAGACAATGGTTTGACCAGTCTACTAACTGCAGAACTTTTCCGGTCTATAGTAAATAAATTCTGCAGATAAAAAAAGCAGTCATGTCCAAAATTTGAACTTGACTGCTTTAAGGGGTCGTGCGATGGCGCGTAAAAAACCTCCAATGTAAGTACAAGATTTTTAAAAAACTGAATACAATAAAAGTAAACAAAAAAATTGTGAAATGTTGCCTATTTATTTCCCTATGACAAACAATTATTATCTTATTTCTGATGTGTCGTTGGACATAAATATTAATTTGAGTAAACTATCAAACTTTGTATAAACCAAACTGATGAGTGTGGTTTATGCAAAGTTTGTTAGTTTTCTCTAATTAATAAAATTATTATTATCTTTCTAAACTTACATAGAAAATTACAGTAAATAAATACAGTAAATACTTGATTATATAGAGTAACACGAAAGTGAAAAGTATTTCGTGAAGGTGTTGGTGTGTAAATAATACTATGGTTGTGGTGTGTATTGATGTTTAGATGCTAGTGTAGTAGTTTTCCTGACGAAGAGGCGTGTTACGTCTCGAAACCGGTAGACAAGAATGAAATTTTTAGTGGTTATATACTAACATTAATAACATTTTGTTACTTGATTACGCGTTCATGCGTCACGCGATCATTACTTCCGGTGAAACTTGACTATGTTCAAATACGGAACAAGCAGGTGAATAAGCCAACGTACGTCAAACGGATAGTGCTCATTGGGAGGATGAATACATACAAACATTAAATGAAAGCATACAAAATCCTCCAATAATTGATTATCAATCGGCTCATTTAATTAAAATATTAATCGTTAACAAATCGATGATATTATTCGGCCCCGTGGATCGCTGTATTATTAAATATTTACTATGGTAACCTTTTTATATAAATTGTAACAACTAAAGAAAGACGTCTTCACTTGTCTCTGATCGTAAAGTAAGCAAGAGGTTGTGGAGCAGGATAATAAAAATATTTGCAGCGCTAGCTAGACGAGTGCTGAATTGTCTGGTTGTGAAGATGCTGGATCGAGGAAACCGCTGTCCTGCCGATCTTTTCTATAGCAATACACGAAGGTTAGGGTCGTAACCGTAATGAAAAATTATATGTATAACACAAATAACTCCTTAGTTTTTTATAACTCTTAGCAAACTCGTTTTCTACAATGATCTAAATTTATAAATGTGTTAAATTTTAATATTTACATTATAAATACACTGATGTCCACCCACTTTGCAACAGTGATGGTTAAGGTACCCGATTGTGAGTTTTGCTGTATTTTTAAAACATTAATTATTTTCTTCTTGAAAAACACTAAAATAATAAATTTTAAAAATACATTTTAAATAATAAAGGTGAGAATAATTATTTTTAAAAAATCGGGTGTTTTAAATTGATTTGTAATGATTGTGATTATTTTTCTATAGGAAAATGTGTAGATATTTTGAAGTTAGAGTTAATGTTTAATAAGCAATAATTTTGCCGAATTTTCTAACCATCTTTTGGCAATGGATTGTTCTTTTTATATTAATAAGGGTTAACAAATTGTACATACAAATTATACAGAATCACAGTTTGATAAATTAGTAATTTTTCGAAATAAAAAAAAGTGTTAATAGTAAGTTTAATATCATAAATTTAATACCAGGTCCTTTTTACAAATAGTTATCTTGTAAATTTGTTTTCAAATTTAATAGGTACTTCATTATTATTCATTGTATATATATATATTATATAGTAGGTATATATCTAAGTATAGGAGTAGTATAAAATTTTATTATATATCGGATATATATACATATATATAGGAGGTTATATTTCGATAGTCCATCCTTCGATTTTTTAATAAAACTATTGTATCCTGATGAAAGGGCCATGGGCTCTGAAACATGTTGATATTTTTCAATACAAAAGTGGTGAAAACAATGTTCATTTTTATTAATTATTTACTTTATTTTTAAAAAAATAATTTCAAATGCACTTCATTTATTTAATATGTGTTTATATTTATTAATTCCTTGGCGAATATTTTGACGTCGGGAGTCGGACGGCGGGGGACCGTCAAGCGTGCGGTTTTCCCACTTTCGTCTCCACTCGACTTTCGATTCGTCTAACAGTAACTTCGCGAGAGTGTTTGTACGAATAAATTGCATAGAGTAAATGCTTATTAGAATAACAAAAAAGGAGCAAGCATAAAATAACAGTATTAGGGCCGATCGTACATTATTTTGAACGTAACTTAATATGTATATAGGATCATGTTCTCATTAATTTGCAACTATATTATATACCACTAGCTGGTTGGCCCGGCTTCGCCCGGGATCATAATTTGGTGATCATAGGATTTCATTGATGTCTCTTTTCTGTTGATTTCGGCACCGTGATTGAATGGCTTTGTCGGGCCGTCTTCGCCTTGCCGAAATATCAACAGATATTTTAGCGCACCGTAGTTGCGCAATTTTGGGGTGGTGTATTCCTTCGGCGTTAAATGCTGATGTCTAGTTTGTGCATTCATTATCGACGACATTATACTTCATTCTGGAACCTCTAGACTTGACCGATATACTCCGCTACTCATTTTAGAACTTAAAAATCTTTCTGAAAGCTTCTAGAAATTTCTCCTTCTAGAACTTTCTAGAGCATTCTCGAATATTTAAGAACTTTCTGGAACCTCCTAGACTCACCGACACACTCCGCCACTCAGTTTGGAACCTTATAAATCATTCTGAAAGCTTCTAGAAATTTCTCCCTCCAGAACTTTCCAAAGTATTCTCGAATCATCTAGAATTTTCTGGAGCCTCCTAGACTCACCGACACATTCCGCCACTCAGTTTGGAACCTTATAGAAATTTCTGAAACTTTCTCCATCCAGAACTTTCTAGAGCATTCTGAAACCTTCTCTAAATCTTCTGGAACCATCTAACTCACCTAAAAATTCCGAGACTTAGTTTGGAACCTTATAGAACTTTCGGAAATCTTCAAGAACGTTCTCCTTCCAGAAGATTGTAGAATTTAATCGAACGTTCTGAAACCGACACACTCCGCCACTTATTTTGAAACCATATAGAACTTTTCTGAATATTCTAGAACGTTCTCCTTCCAGAACTTTTCTAGAGCTTTATCGAACATTCTGGAACCTTCTAGACTTCCCAGCACACTTCGCCACACTGTTTGGATACTTATATTAGGTCCTTACATATGAAATTGGCGTTTTGCCGTACTGGCAAATTTGATCTCAAATATCTTCTCTTTGGTTAGGAATTCCAAATCCAAATTTATACAGCTATTTACTCATGTATTTGTGTTTTGAAAATTATAATTCGTTTGTTTTTTCCTCAATTGTTTTTTTCTTTGCGTCACTCAGTTTACAAAATGAAAAACTTGAAATATCGCGTTATTTACGAGTACGAGTTCCACCGTGGCACCAGTGCCGCAGAAACGGCTCGAAGGATTAATGATGTGTATGGCGACGGTGCCGCAAAAGAAAACACAGTGCGTTTTTGGTTCCAACGTTTTCGTTCTGGAAATTTCGACCTGCAGAACAAGCCCCGTGGACGGCCGGAGACCAAAGTTGATAATGAAGAATTGAAGGCTATTGTGGAAGCGGATCCATCGCAAACCACATCCGAGTTAGCTGCAGGCTGCGGTGTTAGTGATAAAACTGTTTTAATCCACTTGAAGCAAATTGGTAAGGTGAAAAAGCTTGAAAGGTGGGTACCTCACGAATTGAGTGAAGCAAATCAACAAACGCGCGTTGACTGCTGCGTTGCATTACTCAACCGGCACAATAATGAAGGGATTTTAAATCGAATCATTACCTGTGATGAAAAGTGGATCCTGTACGATAATCGGAAGCGCTCATCGCAATGGCTGAACCCTGCCGAACCAGCCAAACCATGCCCCAAGCGAAAATTGACTCCAAAAAAGTTACTTGTGAGCGTTTGGTGGACTAGTGCTGGTGTCGTTCACTACAGCTTTCTTAAATCTGGCCAGACGATTACGGCAGATGTCTATTGTCAGCAACTGCAAACCATGATGGAAAAGCTAGCTGCTAAACAACCGAGGCTGGTTAATCGCTCTAGGCCACTGCTGCTTCATGATAACGCTAGACCACACACTGCACAACAGACGGCTACCAAATTAGAGGAGCTTCAATTGGAATGTCTAAAACATCCACCGTACTCTCCGGACCTTGCCCCAACAGATTACCATTTTTTTCGAAATTTGGATAACTTCTTGCAAAGGAAAAAATTCAACTCCGATGGGGCAGTCCAAACCGCCTTCAAAGATTTTATTGATTCCCGTCCGAATGGTTTTTTTAGTAAAGGGATCGATGAATTACCTATGAGATGGCAAAAGTGCATAGATAGCAATGGTACATACTTTGATTAAATAAATATATTATAATAAAAAAAAATCGGCTTTATGTTCCTCCCATACTAAACGCCAATATCATATGTAAGGACCTAATAGAACACTCAGGAATATTCTAGAACGTTCCCCTTCTAGAACTTTCAAGATTTTATTGAAAGTTCTGGAATATTCAAGACTCACCAACACACTCCGCACACTCAGTTTGGAACCTAATTGAACATTCGGGAATATTTTAGAACGTTCTCCTTACAGAACATTCTAGAGCTTTATCGAACGTTCTGGAACCTTCTAGAGTCACAGACGTATTCCGCCACACTGTTTGGAACGTTCTAGAACGTTCTTCTTCCAGAACTTTCTAGAACTCTATCGAAAGTTTTGGAATCTTTAAGACTCATCAACACACTCCATTTGGAACCTCAGTTTGGAACCTAATTGAACACAAGGGAATCTTCTACAACATTCTCCTTTCAGAACTTTCTAGAGCTTAATCGAAGTGGTCACTAAAACGCTTGTGTAGAAAATCTTTTGTCGATAGAGTGCGGAATGAACAAATTAGACGTGAATGCAATGTGTGGTAGATAGAATAAAGAAAGGAGTGCTGAGATGGTTTGGTCATTTGGAACGTATGAACGAGGAAAGGATAGTTAAGAAAATATATGAGGCGAGGGTTATGCATCTATGCACAGGAATTGAGGGCGTCCGCGAAAGACCTGGTACGATCAGATACTACAAGTATTTGAGGAAAGCCTTGTTAAAAGCTACAAAACCGTAGAACTTGTATGAGAAGATGTATGAATTTGGCAGAAGCAAAAGTGTGTAACGATATTGGCCTATTCAAATAGACATTGCTGAAAAATTATACGAAAATATCTATCTGCTAAAAGCTCATAATAAAGAGAAGCTTCACAACCGGTTAAATATTCTGTGATTATATGTTTTCCAGGTAAGTAGGTGCGGACGAGCCTTTATTGTTCGTGAAACGTAGAGGTATGCCGCGCGTGTGACGCGTGCTTTACCTTTGTTTTAACGGAATCGGACGAATCGCAAGACGCGGCCGTTAGCAGCGAATCTGGCCAATGAAACGCGACCTGAAAGGGTAGACTTTGACTTTTACACGCAAGTTGGAATCAAAGATGGCGGGAGATAGGAACTATTTTTAGCGATACAAATTGGAGAGCGGCACTTGAGTTTTGAGCCTTGAAAGCGGCCGGAGGCTTTGTCGAAGGGAGTTAAATTGGAGGACCGAGGAAAAAGCCGGAAGTTTGTGATAATTCAAAGGAGATTTGGAACAGTGAACACTTGTGAAAACAGATAAGCCTTTCCAATATTAATTATTGCTATTGCCTTTTATGTGTATTCTATTTAGAACTTTATATTACTAGGCGCGCATCAGATTTAATATACAAGAAATCGTAATTTTGCGGCTGTGGTGGGTCCAGCGGGTGAATTGTTGCATAACGCTTATGAAATATTTAAATGCGTCGCGGTCCATATGGACAATCATTTAAACTTGATATTCATATATTACCAAAGACTTTAAAGGCTTTAAAATGGAATATTTTACTGTCGAAAGGTGTTTGTTTTGTGGGACTTGAAATTCAGAATAATTGTGTATATTTAATGTCGCGATTTTGGTTCGGTATGTGCGAGATTTCCTTCAGGGCGGATGTATCTTTATGCAAAGGAATTTTTATGTTATCTATACTGGCGATTGAATACACGGATTTCTATATGATTTGTATTATTTTGGGAATAATTGAGATCTGGGAAATTATGTGTTTTTGATATCACGATTGTAAGGGTGATATAAATTCAAATCGTACGAGAAATTTCCTCCAAATAATATATTTTAAAATGCACCTGGATTTTATACTTATTTTATTGTGACATAAATATATAGATTATTAGACACGTTAGATGGTTATATTACGTACCACTAGGCAATCGTTTTAAACACTGCACCTATAAAGACGTATTTTGAGTAGTATATATTGTATCTGTTTAGATTTAGTCGCATTTATTGTTTCTAGTGGGGTTTTAGTATTGGTGCAAGGCCCCCCATTATGAGGCGAGAATAGGTTATATTCATAGGACGATTATAATAGGTAATTTTTGCCGCGTAAGAGGTGGCACTTTGAAAGGTACAATCACGTTTTATGTTCGTCCCGGACGGAGAAGTTCTGGCGGTATGTAAATAAATAGAATTAAAATATTATTGGTTATTTAGAATAGCGTTTTACTTGATAAAAATGCAGAGGATGTTTACGGTGTCGGATTTTAACGTTTGTGCAATATGGTTTGCGCTAAAATTTATTCTGCTTCGAATGCAAGATATTATTTACAGGTCAGCCTGGCATATGAATAAAAATTGTTATACTACCGCCATCTAGCGAACTCAAACATGACTGTAATAATAATTATCTTTCGATATATTGCTACGCCTTTTTAATAATACATGGTTGCATTTTATAGTGATTGTCAGACGTACGTATTTAGGGGGAAGGGTTTGTTCAGGGGTAGTTAACCTTCGGTCTTCCGTAATCGCGATAGTTATTCATATGACATTGTTAGGTTAAATTCTAGTTTGAAGAAAACACCACAGATGGTGCGATATTCTAATTTGATTACGTCCTACACGGGACGGCATCACGTGACCTTGACCGGACGGCGCGCCGCTCCGAGGGACGCATTTGGATATCTGGTTTGGTGGAGATTTGGAACAGTATGAAAATAGATTTCATAGTTATTTACTTATATGACAGATTGTTTTTTTTTATTCATTTAATATAAATAATATCATATTTTTATGAGTTACCGTAATTATTTATCTATATGACTTTATTATTGTGAGTGAAGCAACGAATACTACTTTCGCGAATGCGAGTGTCAAGCTTACTATTCGGTGAATACGAATGCGAATATTTCCATCAAGGTGGGGGAACTTGAACATACTTGTAAATATAATAACCTTGATGCAACGAATGCTACTTTCACGAATACGAATGTCACGCCTACTATTCGGTGAATACGAATGCAAATATGCAAAAATGCAACCAAGGTGGGGGAGGACGCAAGCATACTTGTAATTATATTGTTTATGTCTGCTTGTGATATCACTATACGGCGTAGATGAACTAGTTTGAAGGGGTTTATGTCCTGCATGTGCTCGGCGTAGAGGGAATGGTCTTTTGTTTCTAGGATCCTATACAGGTTTACAGGTTTGCTGATATTGAAATATATACAAGGAAAACACTATTTTGGGAATCATTAACTGGATGACAGATATTGAAGCACACATACACACAAGGAGGACGTTATGTTAAATACATGACTGGAAAGTTGTTATTGGAAAACACAGGCGCCACTAGAGGATGTGGACAGTTTGCAGAGAACTTCAACTCGTTGTTTGTTGATCAACGTTGAACAACGAGCGTCAGTTAAGGACCTTTTACTATTACTATTCTTTCGCCTTTTTGCATAACCGTGGATAAACTAGATTGAAGGGGCTTATGTTCTGTATGTGCTCGGCGTAGAGGGAATAGTCTTCTTGTTTCTAGGATCTAATACAGTTTTACAGGCGCTGATATTGAAATATATATATACAAGGAAAACACTTTTTTGGGAATCATTAACTGGATGGCAGATATTGTAGTACACACACACACAAGGATGACGTTACTTTAAATACATGACTGGAAAGCTGTTATTGGAAAACACATACAAGGAGAACATCATTTGAAGGCGTTACTAGAGGATATGGACAGTTTGCAGAGAACTTCAACTTCTGTCAGCTAAGGACCTTTTACTATTACTATTCTTCTTGTCATCTGTTGAACGTGGTGCTTGTATGCAAAACTTAAACATATTTAAAATTACTAATGAAAAGAATCTTAACATTATAAGATTTGCTAATGGAAGGAGGGAGGTCGGAATTCATTGACGCTGTGACGATCGATACGTTGTGACACGTCAGGTGGGCGTACCACATGGGCAACTTAACGCATACCATCCTTATAATAGAGAGGCTACGGCTCAAGAATATGCGGCTGTTTCCTATAGCTCGGCGTCGAGAACTCACCCGTAACACGCTGGTGGGAAGAACCTTGGTCGTCGAAAATGCTTGGTCGTCCTCGGTGTCATCGAATCCAGATCTCCATGGTTATATCTTGAATAGAAGCTGATTTATTTGAACGAGTATCCTGATCGGGAATGCCAGTTGACATCTCACCCTGACACATCATTAATCATCTTTACTATACTGCTGTACACCAGGAGCCTTTCGGAGCCCTTCTCCTCTGTCACAGGACATACATATCGGGAACCACACAATTAACCATAACATTCACTCTGGAATACTATCTCTTTAATATCTTTAGTCAATTAGACTACACCGTGGCATCATCCACATCTATACTATCTCTTTAATATCTCTAGTCAATTAGACTACACCGTGGGATCATTCACATCAACTATAATTGGCGATGCTAACATGACTTTGTCTGACGCACTCAGGGATGAGTCTTTTCCAGTTACCCAGTTAGTTCATTCAGCCCTTTTATCAGCAGTAAACATCATAATAATCCGGCCCATGTAGCCGCGACGTGGGATCCCCATCATTATACACCAGTCAATTTGACTGCCCCGCGGGACAATATACAAACCTTAATATCAGACGCGGGATTTCTGATATGTTTGTCGCCAAGAGGACGAGGACGTTAAATCGATCCCAGCAGAGGCAATAGAGTCTCGGGTTGGTTTTGGTCTGCAGCTTAGTGTGGGAGGTTATGTCTAAACAGGAGTTAACCACCGGATGCGGCGATGCTCTGGGGCCGCATCCCCCTCCCCCCTACAGGGGGGGGGGCATCTAGAATCCACGTTTGAACAGAAATGGTTAGACACTTCTTAAATTTCACTTACAAAACTGTATCTTCCATTCCCTTAGAATCTCGGGCTGTGATAATGTCAGACAAAGCTTGCCCTGAGCCTCTGGATGCGTCTTAGTTGTTATAAATATGTTTGTCTTCCCCCACTATGTACTATGAACAGATTGAGCAGATCGGACAACGTGGGACGCGCTATTGGTAGGTTTCTTACTTGTGTTTTGAATATAACGTATGCTATTATATCTTGTAAATCTGTCATATTTGGGTACCGCGTGTAGTTGTGCTGACACTGTTCTAAGCTGCTATTATGAGGGGTTGATAATCAAGGCGGACGGAATCTTAAACGCTTGCCGTTAACTTGACAATGATTGTATTGTTTTATTTTTCTGTATTTTAACCCCCGTGGTATTATAGTTATGACTGTATTATGTAAGGAAGTTTTGCTACTAGCGTTTATTTCTTGGCTACACCGCATATAATTGACCTTTAGGCCGACTCAGGACGTGGACGATATCGGCTATCTCTCGTATAGGCGAAACTGTAGAATTCTGGAACGGTTTCTAGAAGGGCCCAAAGTAATTTCGGAAATATGTTTTATGTCTCTGGCATTTCGTCTATGTGTTTGAAGATAATACGTGGATTTCGTGTCGATAACGGTTAGGCGTTCTATCATCTTAGTAAATAAATCCGTTATGTTAATTACGAGTTCGGATTAGTTACGTGCGTTTGTTATTTTCATAGTTAGGTAAGAATCCGTTCTATATTAGTCTAGTCGCGTTAATAAGAATACGAATCTCACCACATATCAAAAGAATTTTGGATAGCTACGGACACAACGGAGGGGGAATTTTCCTAGCCACTAGATAGATCACGACTGGCCAATTTTGAAAATATAAATTCTTAACAAAAAATAATAATATTAGCTTTCATGTAGATATACTTCCGAAGTTCTAAGTTCGACTTAAGTTTTCATCTAGTAGCTTAAAGCATAGAGTGTGTGCTTAAAAGTCACAAAAGTCGTAATAATGCTCAATTCGGTAGCTTAAAGTCTCAAGCTTTGGGCTTTTCGTAAAACTTATATTATTAAACTTTATAGTTAGGTATTTAGCTTTAGGTAGCCAGGCGGGTTACGTTACAAATGGAGTGCCAGGATAGAAGAGTGTGGCGTTTAATCCTCTCTGCCTACCCCTGCGGGGAAACGGCGTGATGGTTAGTTAGTTAGTTAGTTAGAGTTTTCATGTACGAGTACATTTTATTTCGATTTATTCTTCGCACATTATATTTGTGTACTATTCGCCCTGCTAAATAATAATGAATAGCGTAGTCCTTAGGAATCAATGTTCCAATACTGAATGGTGATCGTATGTCAGGATGATAGAGGTGTATTTAATATTTACTACTCGGACCTTCGGATTAGTAAGATTAACCTTTGACCGGGCACGCCGTCATACGACAAAATAGATTCATTACATATTAAACTTTCCTGGGAACACCGACCGTGCAGTACCGTACTTAAAATTGCCGTACTTAAAATTAAACTTAAAATAATGTTTATCTTACAAATTAGTATTAAAAGTTTATTTCCATGTAGGTGTGCTTGATTTAATTTGATATTGATTTATTTACTACTTACACTCATTAGTTATAACTGTATTTTTTTTAAATTTATTTCTTAAGTTAGTTAATATTTCAATTTGTATATTAACTAGTATTTAACACTTAACATTCTTAAATCTATTACTAATATACTATCCACAATAACCTACATATGTACATTTACATCTAATCTAATCTATGGTACAATCTATAATTAATATTCAATTCACTCGCGGGCGCGCATGAAAGTCGGTTGTATGTACATTTTACCACTAGCAAGGAATTATTTTTGTTGTATGTTCCTCTTGTATCTACAAGTGTTTGTACATTCTTAACCCTTTAAGACCGAAGTGCGTGTGCAAATAAATATAAGTTTTATTTTTAATTTTGGAAAATTCCAATAAAAAAAAACAACTCACATGTCTACAAGAAGTAAATCAATTACTACTGACTCAAAATCGGATGATGAATTCTTGACAAAAATAACCAAAACTATTGAAAAAAAAATGCAAGAATTTAAAACCGAAATGTTTAAAAAACTGGAAACGGAGATTGCAGAAGTAATTAAAGCACAAAACTTCATATCACAACAATATGAGGATATAAAACAACTATAGACAACTCTGACGAAACTGGGTAATGTAGTGGAAAGTCTAAAACAACAAGTGAGCTGCAAAGATATTGTAATAAGAAATCTAAGTGTTAGACTTTCAGAAATAGAACAAAAATATTACAGCAAGGATATTGAAATAACTGAAGTTACATTCAATAAGGGCGAAAATACTGATAATATTGTTCTAAAAGTCGCCGAAAAACTTGATATTCCACTTCAAAAACACGAAATTCAAGCTATAAGAAGAATCCCCAGCAAACGGCAAAGTGGCATTCCGATAATTTCAGTTAAGTTTACTGACTCACGTAAACGAGACCAAATACTTAGTAAAAGAAAAAAAATAATCACATCATTGGAACTAACAGGAAATGGAGAAAACAGGATTTATATCAATGAGGGTATGTCACCATATTTAAAAGACTTACTATGGAGAGCAAAAACGGCAGGAAAAAATAACGGATATAAATATGTGTGGCAAAAAAATGGAGTAGTCCTCGCAAAACGCGACGAGGAATCCAAAACAACATTCATTAGAACTGAAGAGGATATCAAAAATAATATTGTGAAGCAACTCAAGAATCAAAGCTCTACACAGTAAATTGAATTCTTCAACATATCTAGAAAATAAATCTAAAAATGGCAACAGAAATTGATATTGATGAATTTTACGACACAAACTCAACTAAGATAATTGATAGCAGTTTTAATTATAATTCAGTATCATCTGGATTAAAAATCTTGAACTTAAATATCAGAAGTTATCAAAGAAATTTTGATGAACTTATAATTTTCCTTAATGTCACAAAAATCAACTTTGATGTCATTATTCTTACAGAATGCTGGATAAACATTAATTCTCATTTTCATGAAATCGAAAGTTATAAAATATATTATACAAAGTTCAATAACAAACAAAATGATGGAGTAATAATGTATATAAATGAAAACATAAATCACACCGTAGATGAATTTCATTTAAAACAATCAAACTGTCTATGTGCAATTCTAAACAATCAATACTGCATTCTTGGAATATACAGACCTCCTTCTGAATATAATGTAACACGTTTCCTGGAATCTATTTCAAAAATACTTGAAACATCGTCAAATAAATATGATTGTATCATTGCCGGTGACCTCAACATTAATATAATTAATAACATACATCCACAGGCATAGACTATACATCCATGCTCTCATCATTTGGCTTTGTCTCCTGCATCAACACTGTCACCAGAGACACCATATCATCCAAAACTTGCATAGATCACATATTCATCAAGTCTAATAAATCTTATGAGACATACGTTCTCCTCTCCACTATTACTGATCATTACCCCGCGCTAATCAACCTAAAAACCAAAGAGGATAAGAAAAATATGAAATGTAACCTAAAAGCAACTGGTCATACAAAGAAAACAATAAACTATAACAATCTAAAAGAAGATCTAAAAGGTGAGCAGTGGACTTCTACTCTGACAACATGGAATACCAATGAGGCTATGGATACATTTATCCTAACACTAAACAATCATTTAACAAAAAATACAGAATTTAAATACATACAGCATCATACATGCCATTAATCCAATCATCTAAAAGATTGGATTACTCAAGGACTTATACATAGTATACATAAACGAAACAAAATGCACATGAAAGTTAAAAAAATCCAAATGACATAAATCTTTTAAATGCATACAAAATGTTCAGGAACAAGTGCAACCATTTAGTGAAGATCACAAAAGATGCTTATTACAAAACTAAAATCAAGGAAGCAAAAACGGATCCTAAAAAAATATGGCAAATAATCAAGGATTCAACTAATAAAAAGAAACAGAAAAATTCAGACATAACCAATATTGAAGTACACGACGTATAACAGTCCGTCAAAGATAATTCAAAGCTCATTGCTGACGAATTTATTAGCCACTATACTAACTTAGGCCCCAAACTAGCAGAAAGCATACTCCAATCCAAAAACTTAAACAAAACTCACCTATCCAAAAACACAACTCCTCAACACACATCACAAAGTTTTAATTTTTACCGAATTTCTTCAAGCGAGTTGTCATCTCTAATTTCATACCTACGTACAAACTGCGCAAATGGACACGATATAATATCAAGTTTCACAGTAAAAGAAATAAAAGATTACATCTTGAAACCTCTGCTACATATATTTAACCTCAGCCTAGAAACTGGAATAGTACCAGCACATCTAAAAGAAGCCGTTATTAAGCCTATATACAAGAGCGGAGATAAAACAAAGATTATAAATTACAGACCGATCTCTCTGCTTAGCTGTTTCGCAAAAATACTTGAAAAGGCAGTAAAAAAGAGGCTAATGGAATACCTCGACAAAAATAACATCTTGTCGGAAAACCAATACGGTTTCAGAACTAAGATGGGAACCGAAGATGCCATTTCCAAATTAGTCGAAATCACTGCCACAAATATGGATAAGGGACGTAAAATACTCGGCATCTTCTTAGACTTATCGAAGGCCTTTGATACTATATCACACTCATTGCTTTTAAGCAAACTCAACAAAATTGGTATCTCTGGCAGCCGTCTAAACTGGTTCAGAAATTATCTTCAAAACCGAAAACAAACTGTGGAAATAAATGGTACACGTAGTGACCCAATGTTTATCAAATATGGTGTGCCTCAAGGAAGCACACTAGGTCCGATACTTTTCATTATATACATTAACGAGTTCTTAAAAACAACATCTGAGAACGCAACAAAGATTAGTTATGCTGATTATACTGCAATCATTATAAATGGTGACACATGGGAAGAAACACTTAAAAGGGCCCAACTAGTTATTGCAGAAATAAAAGGTATTCTAGATAATCACTTATTAACACTCAACTCAAAAAAAACACACTTTGTGGTATTCTCGATAAGGAAATCAGATAGCCTACTCTTCCCGAAAAATATCAAAATACATACGTGTGACTTGGAAACAAATCAAATATGTGACTGTGATACCATTGAAAAATCAAGCGAGATAAAATATCTGGGTCTGATAATTGATGAAAATTTTAGATGGGTTTAGATGCACTTTGTCAGAACATAATCAGCTATGCAATCTCCGCTTGGGGGGGGGGGCGGCACGTACCTTATTGGATTCTGTAGTGAAGGCTCAGAAGTGGGTTGTTCGGGTGATAAATAAGAAGACGCTTCGATATGAATCTGAAGAGATATTTAGATCCTTTAAGGTGTTGGACATACGGCAGCTGTACACCAGATCCATCTTAATTAATTTTTTTAAGATCCTATCCACACAGGCACGTTCAGAGGCCAGGGATACAAGGAGCAAGATAAGTGGAAACTTCACGGTGCCGAGAATGAACACAAAGTTCGGACAGAGATTTTTCTTTTATTGTGTTCCAAGAATATACAATAACCTGCCATTAGACGTAAAGGGTCTTAAGGTGTTAAAAGAATTCAAGGATAAAATAACAAGGTGGCTCTTTGGTGTGGGTAGGACAAAAAATGAGACCAATGTGTCATCCATATTAATATAGTCAATACAGTCCATATTAATATAGTCACAAAATTGTTTTGCAATGAAATTAAAGCTGTCACATATGACACATTGCTTTCGTTTTGTAGTCTGCCTACATTTGGTAACCGCTTTGTTGGCTTCTGTTTGAATGATTTTACTCCATATATACAATGTCTAAATGTATAATTCTCTAATATATAGTATTTTGTTTGTGTTTTATTTCTTACATACAATATATAAATCTTATTTCTAATATAATATATATATAAATGTGTGTGTGTGTGTATGTATGTGTGTATATATGTGTATTATATATATTATATCTAGCTAATGTCCAATCTTAAAAAAAAACTGTACAGGTAGTTGCTTCAGAACAGACATTGTCTAGTGAAGCAACTACCTTCATTTATATGTATAAATAAATTTAAAAGAAATAAATAAAAAAATAAAAAATAATAATAATACATCTTAAGCTCTAAAATTCTATACTCTTTTTACAATAATTGTAGCATTTGTTTTTAAATTCATTCATCTTATTTATAATCTTCATGTTGTATGTATAAAGCTAGTTATAATTTTTTCTAGATTTTACATTACGATACGGATTTATGATTTTGTTCGATATTATTTCCTATTTGATACTTTTTATATAAAAGTATGACCCATATGATGTTTTAATGATTATTCAATAATAAGCAACTATATCATATGTGGGGTACAAAAACAGAGGCAGCAATATCCAAAAAAAAAAAAACTGAATGCGGTCATCGAGAATTATTAATTTAGAATGTTTTCGAGAATTCGAGATTTTATAGGAAATATAGCCATGAAATATAGAAACACGATTTTAGAAGGGATAGATACATAAAATGTGTAATTTAGTACTTTATAAATTAGTAATCCTCGGTGACTGCATTCAAAACATTTTTTTATTTTTTGGATATACCGCCACTTGCTATTGTACCCCACGTAGAAATAATAGACCAAAAAAATCGAATAAAAGGTCATATACTGATTAGCGTAAGAAAATACTTCACGGGTCTAATACGGCGCGTCCATTCAAAGGTTAATAAGGGGTAGGTAAAAATAAATACAGATTATCAAACCAACGTGAACATTATTAATACATCCTTCACTCCACGCAAACGACATAATAAACATCCCTAAAAAGGAGCTAAATGTTGATCTAAGGCTTAAGCGAGTAGCCCCAGAGGCTTTATCTTAAGGATGTACAGAGAGTGACGTCACGAAACGTGCATAACAAGAGAATTGCGGTGGCCTCAAAATTAACGAAGCGCCCTTAAAATTAGTTTCGGGGTGAACATGAGTCGCGAGGGCGGGGCGAAGCTGCTTACCATAAGTGTATGAAGAAACTTAACTTCTTGTCATCTGTTGAACGTGGTGCTTGTATGCAAAACTTAAACATATTTAAAATTACTAATGAAAAGAATCTTAACATTATAAGATTTGCTAATGGAAGGAGGGAGGTCGGAATTCATTGACGCTGTGACGATCGATACGTTGTGACACGTCAGGTGGGCGTACCACATGGGCAACTTAACGCATACCATCCTTATAATAGAGAGGCTACGGCTCAAGAATATGCGGCTGTTTCCTATAGCTCGGCGTCGAGAACTCACCCGTAACACGCTGGTGGGAAGAACCTTGGTCGTCGAAAATGCTTGGTCGTCCTCGGTGTCATCGAATCCAGATCTCCATGGTTATATCTTGAATAGAAGCTGATTTATTTGAACGAGTATCCTGATCGGGAATGCCAGTTGACATCTCACCCTGACACATCATTAATCATCTTTACTATACTGCTGTACACCAGGAGCCTTTCGGAGCCCTTCTCCTCTGTCACAGGACATACATATCGGGAACCACACAATTAACCATAACATTCACTCTGGAATACTATCTCTTTAATATCTCTAGTCAATTAGACTACACCGTGGGATCATCCACATCTATAATATCTCTTTAATATCTTTAGTCAATTAGACTACACCGTGGCATCATCCACATCTATACTATCTCTTTAATATCTCTAGTCAATTAGACTACACCGTGGGATCATTCACATCAACTATAATTGGCGATGCTAACATGACTTTGTCTGACGCACTCAGGGATGAGTCTTTTCCAGTTACCCAGTTAGTTCATTCAGCCCTTTTATCAGCAGTAAACATCATAATAATCCGGCCCATGTAGCCGCGACGTGGGATCCCCATCATTATACACCAGTCAATTTGACTGCCCCGCGGGACAATATACAAACCTTAATATCAGACGCGGGATTTCTGATATGTTTGTCGCCAAGAGGACGAGGACGTTAAATCGATCCCAGCAGAGGCAATAGAGTCTCGGGTTGGTTTTGGTCTGCAGCTTAGTGTGGGAGGTTATGTCTAAACAGGAGTTAACCACCGGATGCGGCGATGCTCTGGGGCCGCATCCCCCTCCCCCCTACAGGGGGGGGGGCATCTAGAATCCACGTTTGAACAGAAATGGTTAGACACTTCTTAAATTTCACTTACAAAACTGTATCTTCCATTCCCTTAGAATCTCGGGCTGTGATAATGTCAGACAAAGCTTGCCCTGAGCCTCTGGATGCGTCTTAGTTGTTATAAATATGTTTGTCTTCCCCCACTATGTACTATGAACAGATTGAGCAGATCGGACAACGTGGGACGCGCTATTGGTAGGTTTCTTACTTGTGTTTTGAATATAACGTATGCTATTATATCTTGTAAATCTGTCATATTTGGGTACCGCGTGTAGTTGTGCTGACACTGTTCTAAGCTGCTATTATGAGGGGTTGATAATCAAGGCGGACGGAATCTTAAACGCTTGCCGTTAACTTGACAATGATTGTATTGTTTTATTTTTCTGTATTTTAACCCCCGTGGTATTATAGTTATGACTGTATTATGTAAGGAAGTTTTGCTACTAGCGTTTATTTCTTGGCTACACCGCATATAATTGACCTTTAGGCCGACTCAGGACGTGGACGATATCGGCTATCTCTCGTATAGGCGAAACTGTAGAATTCTGGAACGGTTTCTAGAAGGGCCCAAAGTAATTTCGGAAATATGTTTTATGTCTCTGGCATTTCGTCTATGTGTTTGAAGATAATACGTGGATTTCGTGTCGATAACGGTTAGGCGTTCTATCATCTTAGTAAATAAATCCGTTATGTTAATTACGAGTTCGGATTAGTTACGTGCGTTTGTTATTTTCATAGTTAGGTAAGAATCCGTTCTATATTAGTCTAGTCGCGTTAATAAGAATACGAATCTCACCACATATTTTTGGATAGCTACGGACACAACGGAGGGGGAATTTTCCTAGCCACTAGATAGATCACGACTGGCCAATTTTGAAAATATAAATTCTTAACAAAAAATAATAATATTAGCTTTCATGTAGATATACTTCCGAAGTTCTAAGTTCGACTTAAGTTTTCATCTAGTAGCTTAAAGCATAGAGTGTGTGCTTAAAAGTCACAAAAGTCGTAATAATGCTCAATTCGGTAGCTTAAAGTCTCAAGCTTTGGGCTTTTCGTAAAACTTATATTATTAAACTTTATAGTTAGGTATTTAGCTTTAGGTAGCCAGGCGGGTTACGTTACAAATGGAGTGCCAGGATAGAAGAGTGTGGCGTTTAATCCTCTCTGCCTACCCCTGCGGGGAAACGGCGTGATGGTTAGTTAGTTAGTTAGTTAGAGTTTTCATGTACGAGTACATTTTATTTCGATTTATTCTTCGCACATTATATTTGTGTACTATTCGCCCTGCTAAATAATAATGAATAGCGTAGTCCTTAGGAATCAATGTTCCAATACTGAATGGTGATCGTATGTCAGGATGATAGAGGTGTATTTAATATTTACTACTCGGACCTTCGGATTAGTAAGATTAACCTTTGACCGGGCACGCCGTCATACGACAAAATAGATTCATTACATATTAAACTTTCCTGGGAACACCGACCGTGCAGTACCGTACTTAAAATTGCCGTACTTAAAATTAAACTTAAAATAATGTTTATCTTACAAATTAGTATTAAAAGTTTATTTCCATGTAGGTGTGCTTGATTTAATTTGATATTGATTTATTTACTACTTACACTCATTAGTTATAATTGTATTTTTTTTAAATTTATTTCTTAAGTTAGTTAATATTTCAATTTGTATATTAACTAGTATTTAACACTTAACATTCTTAAATCTATTACTAATATACTATCCACAATAACCTACATATGTACATTTACATCTAATCTAATCTATGGTACAATCTATAATTAATATTCAATTCACTCGCGGGCGCGCATGAATGTCGGTTGTGTGTACATTTTACCACTAGCAAGGAATTATTTTTGTTGTATGTTCCTCTTGTATCTACAAGTGTTTGTACATTCTTAACCCTTTAAGACCGAAGTGCGTGTGCAAATAAATATAAGTTTTATTTTTAATTTTGGAAAATTCCAATAAAAAAAAACAACTCACATGTCTACAAGAAGTAAATCAATTACTACTGACTCAAAATCGGATGATGAATTCTTGACAAAAATAACCAAAACTATTGAAAAAAAAATGCAAGAATTTAAAACCGAAATGTTTAAAAAACTGGAAACGGAGATTGCAGAAGTAATTAAAGCACAAAACTTCATATCACAACAATATGAGGATATAAAACAACTATAGACAACTCTGACGAAACTGGGTAATGTAGTGGAAAGTCTAAAACAACAAGTGAGCTGCAAAGATATTGTAATAAGAAATCTAAGTGTTAGACTTTCAGAAATAGAACAAAAATATTACAGCAAGGATATTGAAATAACTGAAGTTACATTCAATAAGGGCGAAAATACTGATAATATTGTTCTAAAAGTCGCCGAAAAACTTGATATTCCACTTCAAAAACACGAAATTCAAGCTATAAGAAGAATCCCCAGCAAACGGCAAAGTGGCATTCCGATAATTTCAGTTAAGTTTACTGACTCACGTAAACGAGACCAAATACTTAGTAAAAGAAAAAAAATAATCACATCATTGGAACTAACAGGAAATGGAGAAAACAGGATTTATATCAATGAGGGTATGTCACCATATTTAAAAGACTTACTATGGAGAGCAAAAACGGCAGGAAAAAATAACGGATATAAATATGTGTGGCAAAAAAATGGAGTAGTCCTCGCAAAACGCGACGAGGAATCCAAAACAACTTTCATTAGAACTGAAGAGGATATCAAAAATAATATTGTGAACAACTCAAGATCAAACTCTACCGTAGAATTCTTCAACAATGAGAATTTCAGTGGATTAAAAATCTTGAACTTAAATATCAGAAGTTATCAAAGAAATTTTGATGAACTTATAATTTTCCTTAATGTCACAAAAATCAACTTTGATGTCATTATTCTTACAGAATGCTGGATAAACATTAATTCTCATTTTCATGAAATCGAAAGTTATAAAATATATTATACAAAGTTCAATAACAAACAAAATGATGGAGTAATAATGTATATAAATGAAAACATAAATCACACCGTAGATGAATTTCATTTAAAACAATCAAACTGTCTATGTGCAATTCTAAACAATCAATACTGCATTCTTGGAATATACAGACCTCCTTCTGAATATAATGTAACACGTTTCCTGGAATCTATTTCAAAAATACTTGAAACATCGTCAAATAAATATGATTGTATCATTGCCGGTGACCTCAACATTAATATAATTAATAACATACATCCACAGGCATAGACTATACATCCATGCTCTCATCATTTGGCTTTGTCTCCTGCATCAACACTGTCACCAGAGACACCATATCATCCAAAACTTGCATAGATCACATATTCATCAAGTCTAATAAATCTTATGAGACATACGTTCTCCTCTCCACTATTACTGATCATTACCCCGCGCTAATCAACCTAAAAACCAAAGAGGATAAGAAAAATATGAAATGTAACCTAAAAGCAACTGGTCATACAAAGAAAACAATAAACTATAACAATCTAAAAGAAGATCTAAAAGGTGAGCAGTGGACTTCTACTCTGACAACATGGAATACCAATGAGGCTATGGATACATTTATCCTAACACTAAACAATCATTTAACAAAAAATACAGAATTTAAATACATACAGCATCATACATGCCATTAATCCAATCATCTAAAAGATTGGATTACTCAAGGACTTATACATAGTATACATAAACGAAACAAAATGCACATGAAAGTTAAAAAAATCCAAATGACATAAATCTTTTAAATGCATACAAAATGTTCAGGAACAAGTGCAACCATTTAGTGAAGATCACAAAAGATGCTTATTACAAAACTAAAATCAAGGAAGCAAAAACGGATCCTAAAAAAATATGGCAAATAATCAAGGATTCAACTAATAAAAAGAAACAGAAAAATTCAGACATAACCAATATTGAAGTACACGACGTATAACAGTCCGTCAAAGATAATTCAAAGCTCATTGCTGACGAATTTATTAGCCACTATACTAACTTAGGCCCCAAACTAGCAGAAAGCATACTCCAATCCAAAAACTTAAACAAAACTCACCTATCCAAAAACACAACTCCTCAACACACATCACAAAGTTTTAATTTTTACCGAATTTCTTCAAGCGAGTTGTCATCTCTAATTTCATACCTACGTACAAACTGCGCAAATGGACACGATATAATATCAAGTTTCACAGTAAAAGAAATAAAAGATTACATCTTGAAACCTCTGCTACATATATTTAACCTCAGCCTAGAAACTGGAATAGTACCAGCACATCTAAAAGAAGCCGTTATTAAGCCTATATACAAGAGCGGAGATAAAACAAAGATTATAAATTACAGACCGATCTCTCTGCTTAGCTGTTTCGCAAAAATACTTGAAAAGGCAGTAAAAAAGAGGCTAATGGAATACCTCGACAAAAATAACATCTTGTCGGAAAACCAATACGGTTTCAGAACTAAGATGGGAACCGAAGATGCCATTTCCAAATTAGTCGAAATCACTGCCACAAATATGGATAAGGGACGTAAAGTACTCGGCATCTTCTTAGACTTATCGAAGGCCTTTGATACTATATCACACTCATTGCTTTTAAGCAAACTCAACAAAATTGGTATCTCTGGCAGCCGTCTAAACTGGTTCAGAAATTATCTTCAAAACCGAAAACAAACTGTGGAAATAAATGGTACACGTAGTGACCCAATGTTTATCAAATATGGTGTGCCTCAAGGAAGCACACTAGGTCCGATACTTTTCATTATATACATTAACGAGTTCTTAAAAACAACATCTGAGAACGCAACAAAGATTAGTTATGCTGATTATACTGCAATCATTATAAATGGTGACACATGGGAAGAAACACTTAAAAGGGCCCAACTAGTTATTGCAGAAATAAAAGGTATTCTAGATAATCACTTATTAACACTCAACTCAAAAAAAACACACTTTGTGGTATTCTCGATAAGGAAATCAGATAGCCTACTCTTCCCGAAAAATATCAAAATACATACGTGTGACTTGGAAACAAATCAAATATGTGACTGTGATACCATTGAAAAATCAAGCGAGATAAAATATCTGGGTCTGATAATTGATGAAAATTTTAGATGGGTTTAGATGCACTTTGTCAGAACATAATCAGCTATGCAATCTCCGCTTGGGGGGGGGGGCGGCACGTACCTTATTGGATTCTGTAGTGAAGGCTCAGAAGTGGGTTGTTCGGGTGATAAATAAGAAGACGCTTCGATATGAATCTGAAGAGATATTTAGATCCTTTAAGGTGTTGGACATACGGCAGCTGTACACCAGATCCATCTTAATTAATTTTTTTAAGATCCTATCCACACAGGCACGTTCAGAGGCCAGGGATACAAGGAGCAAGATAAGTGGAAACTTCACGGTGCCGAGAATGAACACAAAGTTCGGACAGAGATTTTTCTTTTATTGTGTTCCAAGAATATACAATAACCTGCCATTAGACGTAAAGGGTCTTAAGGTGTTAAAAGAATTCAAGGATAAAATAACAAGGTGGCTCTTTGGTGTGGGTAGAACAAAAAATGAGACCAATGTGTCATCCATATTAATATAGTCAATACAGTCCATATTAATATACATGTTTTGCAATGAAATAAAAGCTGTCACATATGACACATTGCTTTCGTTTTGTAGTCTGCCTACATTTGGTAACCACTTTGTTGGCTTCTGTTTGAATGATTTTACTCCATATATACAATGTCTAAATGTATAATTCTCTAATATATAGTATTTTGTTTGTGTTTTATTTCTTACATACAATATATAAATCTTATTTCTAATATAATATATATATAAATGTGTGTGTGTGTGTATGTATGTGTGTATATATGTGTATTATATATATTATATCTAGCTAATGTCCAATCTTAAAAAAAAACTGTACAGGTAGTTGCTTCAGAACAGACATTGTCTAGTGAAGCAACTACCTTCATTTATATGTATAAATAAATTTAAAAGAAATAAATAAAAAAATAAAAAATAATAATAATACATCTTAAGCTCTAAAATTCTATACTCTTTTTACAATAATTGTAGCATTTGTTTTTAAATTCATTCATCTTATTTATAATCTTCATGTTGTATGTATAAAGCTAGTTATAATTTTTTCTAGATTTTACATTACGATACGGATTTATGATTTTGTTCGATATTATTTCCTATTTGATACTTTTTATATAAAAGTATGACCCATATGATGTTTTAATGATTATTCAATAATAAGCAACTATATCATATGTGGGGTACAAAAACAGAGGCAGCAATATCCAAAAAAAAAAAAACTGAATGCGGTCATCGAGAATTATTAATTTAGAATGTTTTCGAGAATTCGAGATTTTATAGGAAATATAGCCATGAAATATAGAAACACGATTTTAGAAGGGATAGATACATAAAATGTGTAATTTAGTACTTTATAAATTAGTAATCCTCGGTGACTGCATTCAAAACATTTTTTTATTTTTTGGATATACCGCCACTTGCTATTGTACCCCACGTAGAAATAATAGACCAAAAAAATCGAATAAAAGGTCATATACTGATTAGCGTAAGAAAATACTTCACGGGTCTAATACGGCGCGTCCATTCAAAGGTTAATAAGGGGTAGGTAAAAATAAATACAGATTATCAAACCAACGTGAACATTATTAATACATCCTCCACTCCACGCAAACGACATAATAAACATCCCTAAAAAGGAGCTAAATGTTGATCTAAGGCTTAAGCGAGTAGCCCCAGAGGCTTTATCTTAAGGATGTACAGAGAGTGACGTCACGAAACGTGCATAACAAGAGAATTGCGGTGGCCTCAAAATTAACGAAGCGCCCTTAAAATTAGTTTCGGGGTGAACATGAGTCGCGAGGGCGGGGCGAAGCTGCTTACCATAAGTGTATGAAGAAACTTAACACCATAAACAACCGCAATAATTAATTTGCTTAATTATTGTGGTTGAAAGTAAGCAGCACCGGAGATTACTCGTGGGGTGTATTAAGCAAACCTGCTTAATTAATTTTCTGCTACTTTTTAATGCTTTCAAATATTTTTTCCGACAGATAAAATGACGAGGGCGTAAAATTCAAATTTTAATTTCGAAAGTTCATGAAATATAAATATTTCGCCCTTCTATATTTTACATTTATGAAAAATAAAAAGAGACGAAATTGATATAAGAGCGAATGAACTTTTTGTACATAATATCATGACGAAATTCACCAAGTATTTCAGCAAATTCATTTTGGTATTTCATTCCGTTTCACGTACGATTAATCAGTATTTTTAAAATCTCTGTATTTTTATGTGAATGAATTCAGTAACGTAATGAGCATTTGTTTCTAGCGTATTTATGTTTTCTACCGTTACACATGCAATCACCCCACACAGTCAATATCCATTATGTACCTATCCTACATTCATACTATGAGTACCATACAAGATCAAAATGAAATAGGTTCGCATGAGGCTTGAATTGAGAACAAGCTTCGATCAATCCTTCCACACACGTCTGACACCCAAAGCCTTTTTACAGATTTTCTTATAACCATTGGTTTCGTTTACGTAAGTATTATACATTTACATTATAGATACATAAGTATTATTAGTTTATATAACGTTTTACAAGAGTAATTAAAATAGTCAGTTAGTAAATTGGTGTGTGTGTGTGTGTGTGTGTGTGTACTCGTGTATGTAAGTATAAGTGTACACGCGTGGGGGGAAATATGTAACCTTGCAAGTTTACCACTAACAGAGTTAGTAATTCAATTATTATCGTTAATTATAAAAAAAATGTCGAATTCCGTTAAAGCCATGTTATAGTTACCAAAAACACGATTAATTATGAAGTATTTACCGTTGTTTGTTCTCTGATAATCCATGTAGTTATTTGACAAATAATTTAAACATTTTTCGTTAGATAAACTTAAATTTTATGTCAAAAACTGATTGTCGAGTCTTGGGAAAAAAGAAACTTGATGAAGATTTGGAAAATCGAATATCCATTTTTTAATACTTTGTTGAACTTGTTGATAAATAGCCTTTCTCCCCCTAGTAAAGATTTCGAACTAGTTAACAAGGCAATGAACATCTTTTACATACTTACACAAAAAAAAACTATTCTAAATAGGTACCTACTGAGACTTTTGAAAATTTGTATTATGAAAGTATTCTTTTGCACTCCTTTTTTTATACCGTACACCTTTTTCAAATCAAATAAAATTTTATGGCTTTTGTAGGTATAACAATATAATTACAAAATCTATACCTTTAAATCTCAATGTCTGTCTGTCTGCCTGTCTGTCTGTTCTCCATACAAATCTACACCATTTGTCTGATCTGACCCCGATTTTATATTTTTATTCTTTAGATCATAGGTAACGTAGGTGACATTTTCTCCCTCCTTCTCTACCCCTCCCTCTTTTAGGTCCTCGACGGGGACATATTTGTTACACACAAATGAGTCCCTTAGCAAGTAATTTGAAAATCTTGTATCGTCAACTGATATAAAAGAGTTTTTAGTAGTAAGCTTTTATAAAGTAGTAGTTATTTATAAATGATGCGACCGAAACAGTCATACAAGTAGCTTCTTTTCTTAGAGTTTCTTGTTCAGGGAACAAAATGTCAGAATTACAGAGAAGAAAAATAATGTAACCATTACACTATTACATCGCTTATCACGTTAATTGTATTTAAGTACCTTCAGAATTTGCGCAATGGTTGGAGTGGAGACGAACCGTGATGAAAAGGAATTTCTCTGTAATGTTTTAATTAAAGTATAAGTGCTTTTATACTTCAAAAATACTTTTCGTATGAAAATCGGAGCCCTTATAAATTAAAGTGTTGAGAGAAGTTTGAAAGCTGAAGTAAATTGTATAAATTTGCAATAAAAAGTTAGTAAAAAATACACAAATCAAGTCATTTTAAGATTTATATCAGAATGTTGAATCCCTGTTAACAAAACAAAAAGTAGAATAATCAGCAATACCATTATTATGTCTTTCCTTTTCTCTTTTCCTTGGTCTTTTTTCTCTAATCGCTATTATAACCTTCTTTGCTTTGTTATATGTAGGCTGCATCTCTGTTCGCCTTCAAATTTTTAGCTCTCGGTTAGTTTTCGGTCTCAATACTTACGGTTTTATAAACCATGTTATCATCCCCCCCTCGCAACATATGTCCTTGCTATCTGAGTTAGCCTATTTTTATTTTATCAGGAATAGGTTTTATCCAAAATTACAATCATAAAAATGAAATAAATCATTAATAACTCTAAAAAAGTACCACGAATATAAACATTAAAAAAAATTCTCTTTGATTTGATTTTCTGTATGTGTTTCTATTTGATTAATTAATTTGGTTTCAAATTTCACAGAACTTTATTCTGAAAAAATTGCAACTTCATATTAAGAATGTGTTCTCAAATATAATATATATATGTGTTGTATCAAATGTGTCCAAAAATAGATTCTGGCGTCCTTTAGCGGCAGTAACACACAGAAAAAGTGAATTTCTCTAAAAATGTATAATAAATGTGAATCGATTGATAAATGAGACTTACAGATAAGGTCAATGTATTCATGGAAATGTACGCTATAACGTAATTGGATAACGCGCCTTCCCCGGATAGAATAAGATCCGTGATGCGAATCCCGGTAGCAGCCAAATATTTTTTCGTGGATTTGATTTTCTGTGTGTCTTTCTTATTGATTAATCAATTTGATTTAAAACTTTATCTAATCTTATGGTTCCATCAGCCTCCCTAAGCATTTTAACTCAGCTACGTGTATTTTTTTCCGACGTTTCTTTATAATACTCTGTGTAATATAGTATAGTTAACCTGACTGCTGTTTTATAAACTTTTATCTTTTTCGGAATCATAAAATCCCATCCAAAAAATCTCCAATGAGACCTCCGTTTGTTAATTCTTTGCTAGAATGACTCAACACGATGCACAAGTGTACTTTATATAATGAATGACCCTTGCATAGTTATTATTTAAATTACACATCTCTCTACTGATTCATTTTCCACTCTCCAGTCGTACAAAATATTATATGCATTTTGATGATTTTCACTGAGCTGAACAATATCTTCAGTGTATTGAATATATTATAGAGCCGGCTTTTGAATACATTTCTAAAGTTGTCTAAAGATAGGTGAAATAATAGTGGGCTTAGAGCAGAACCCTGGTGAACTCCAGCTTTTACCTGAAAGGGTTATTTAAGCCTGCGGAATTCCGAACTCGAGTACATACTTCACAGTACACGTCACACAATAGTTCTACGTGGTACTCAGGAAATTGTTGCTATCTTAAAGCTTGCACAATCTCCCTTAGAATTCTATCCTTTTTAAGTCTATGAAAACCCTGTGCAAATTTTTCAGATTTTCTAAAAAAATATCTATTAATATTCTATCAATATGATTTGTATATATTTTTGGCATGTTTTCAATGAAACTGTAGTATATTTGGTGTTCCGAGAATTTTATTGACACAATTATGCTGTCACTAAACACAAATTGATAAAAATTAAGAATGTCTTCATTTTTTTAACTGCCGTTCAAAATCTTCTGGTTTGAGTTTTCTGGAGTAGAATGCCGTATTTTTACGACCTTTCTGGTCGATACTTCAGATACTATTCCAGGGTCCATCATCAGGGATGATGTCTGTTAACACATCAGGCCTGATGATGGACCCATTCATATCTTTATATTTTATATTATTTCTTGTCTTTCTTTTATATGCGTATGTCTATTCTATCAAGCGATCCCGGTCTACAAACTGATTCCGGGCCAAATAAAATATTATGTAAATTAAAAGTGGTAAAAAACAATTTCGCTTCAGTTAAGTAAAGAGATACCTACATAAAAGAAACCAAAGCTCTCTGAATATTAAATGCTGAGGATATACCACTTTGTAATATTAAAAGTAAAACTAAACTTAATCTACCTAGAATTTTAAATTTTGAATAAAACATACGCTCATTAGCAAACGGAACGCAGTCAACGATGAAAGTTTTAATATTACAGGAATAAAATAAAAATTACAGGGTATTACATAACACTCTGTAATTTTTATTTTACTTAATCATTTATGTTACAAATGTACATAGGTTTATAATATAAATGAAAGATGAGTTCCTTAGGTTGAAATCAAATGCCTTAATAAGCTGGCAATTTTTATCTGCATGAAAAGGATATTCTGCAGTTATGATCTAAACCTCAGATTAGGAGTACAAACGTTGATATGAATACAAGTGGTATACTTTTATGAAATGATATCATGACACTCACCGAAGAAATGATAAAGTAACTTGGAGCATTGTAAATTTACGAAAGAATGCCAAATAGGCTGGCTAGGTAGTGTTACGAACATTAAACTTATGGGTCGGATAAATAAATAAAAATGTTTTTTTGAAACAATAAAATAATGAGATTTTGCTTCTCATATTGAACAGATAGATTAATAAAAATTGGTCATCGAGCAATGGGGGGAAACCATCCCGGCAACGGCTTCGCAGTAGGGGGAATACCCCTAGCGCCGGACAGCAGGTAATATCGGACAAATTAGATCGAAACATGTAATGAAATGATGCTCTTATTAGCACTTTCGTATAGAAAAACGTTAAATTTAATGGACAGAAACCCTCCGCGGCGTGGGAGCCATCAGCCTCGCCCGAGGCGTGGTACAAGTGACCATTTAGACATTTTGTGTGGGAATCCATTGCATCGAGTAACATTAGCAACATCATAAACCACTGTTTAGAGTGAATAAATTATGTGTAGTGCATTTGGTTCAGTCACTGGTAAGTCACGTTTTACACTGATATACTTTTTTGGCGGATGTATTAATAAAATTTATTTTAATCGAAATTTTACTACAGTATAATATGCCCCTAAGTTCGGACAAAATTAGATATTTTGACAAAGTAGTATGCTTGTCCTTTGCCATATAATTTTGTAATTCAATTATTTATCTTTTCAGATTGTTAAATATAGTGTGGAAGAAGAAAATGGGTATCTGGGACTAAAATAACTTAAAATTAGCAATGTGTTTAATCAGAAGATAACAGTAAAAAAAGTTTATTGGCATCTTCTGAAGAAGAAGAAGAAAACGTAGAGCTGAAAAGTGTGAATTTTTGACTGATTCGCCATACGAAAAACGTTTAGAAGAAAAAGAAAAAAAACTAACACATAAAAACCAAGTTTTTATTTTACTCCCTTTCTTTGTAAATTAAGTTTACCATCATGTAATTAAATAATTGATTGACTGAAAATGAAACATGTCTAGAAAAATATATATGTCAAAAATCCCTAAAAATATCTCTTTATCTCCATTTGAATTTTCTTTTCGTTTTATTTCCTCTTACATTCCTTTTGGCGAACGAAAATCTTAACAATTAAAGACGAATTAAAACATATAACATAACACTAAACTTACAGGAATTTGAATTATTTCTAAAATGTCAGATGCTTTGAGCTTTGATAAGACACTTCGTGCTTTGAAGATTAAATTCTAAAAACATATGTCAGTCAATTTAATCAAGATTATGATAGATTCAATTATCAGCAATATCGTACCTTATGAATTTCCAGCGTCAAATGATTTAAAATCGTCTGAATCAGATTTGAGTAATGTAGCAGAAATCTAAAAGAAATAAATTATCATTTGATTTCTTCCCAAAAAACTGAATTTTGCTGTCATCTGTGAACCAATTGTCATAAATTTTCGAAAAGAATTAAACCGGAGTAATTCAAATTTTAAATATTCCGTAACGTCATCAGGCCGCCGTATTTACATTTTCTGTAATGATTCCTATTTGAAAAAAATATTAAAATTTATAAAAATCCAAAATTACACTTTATTATTATTTTTATTATTATTATTACATACAAAAATTACAATTAAATGTTTAACGAAAATTTGATAGATCATTTTTATTATCGCCATGAGTCTGCTTGCAAAGTTTCAGTTCGATTGAATCACGGGAAAAGGGTTAAAAATCGATCCAAAGTTTTTTCGTCAGACAAGCAAACAAACAGACGCTACGAGTTAAAAAAAAGAGTAAAAAAAGGCAATCGTAAATTTAAAAAGATAAATGACAAAGGAAAAATAAAAATTAAAATTAAAACCTATCAAAAAATGGTGGAGAAGCACAACTGTGCTGTTTGTTGCGAAAACTCTAACGACGACTGGATCCATTATGAAGTAGTGATAGGTCCGCTCTGTACTCACTACAATGTAGTAGTACATTACATTGAAATGCACACTACAAACTACACACACTTCAAAGTTATTGAAAGTATATACTTAAAATAGTACACTTCATTTCAAAGCGAACACTACAAAGTACACACACTTTATCGAAAGTACGAGCACATACTGAAAATAGTACATTTTTTATGTGAAATTTTTGGGAAGTGAAAAAATTTTGGGATCGAAAGAATAAATCTGGTTGGCGACCTTTTTTTTTTTTAGTCACCAAACTTTTTATTTGGGAAAAAATATAATTAATTCATTAGTACTACAATTTCGTAGTACTACAATTACTTCACTTCGTGTAGTTTTTACAACAATTGTAGTGTACACTTTGTAGTTTTCAAACTGGTGAACGTGTATGTGTTGTAGTCTTCATTTTGAAATGTAGTTTTTCCCTTCGCTAGTATGAAGTCTATGCGGATATCCCAGAATGCTCAGACGTCTATATTTGTGATCGTTGTAAATATTTTTCAAGTTTTCTTGTGACTGTTATTATCTTGATGTTTAATTGTGGTAACTTTATGTTGAAATATTAATTATTATTTTCTTAAAAACTCAGTCAAGGATTATTTTCCGTAGTTAAAAAACATTTTATTTATATTTACCTACTTTTGTTAATTTGTTTAGATGTTTATTATGATTATGTGTCTCGAGGTGTTAATTGTATTAATGGGACATCATTGTGTGACAATAAATTTTTGTAAACCTTCAGGTGCCCGGTCCTGTCAGGTCTTAGGGGTTCGAATTTACACTTGTCCGGTACTAGGTGCCAAATTTCAATGAAGCCAAAAACTACGCCAATGATTGAGTCGTTTTTGAGTGGTTCAAAATATATAATTTTTGTCTTTTTTGATATATTTGAATGTCTATTATGATTATTTAAATAAAAATATTAAGTGTCTAAATAAAACATTATTATTAAATTATTTTTTCCATTAAAACCTTAATAAATTAAGTATCCGGTACTCGGGGGACTCCCCTAAACAGATTGATGAAAGTCAAGAAAGGAGACGAAAAAAATTAATAATTATAAGGGTTGGTTATTTATTGTTTGGTAAATAATACTTCAAATATCGTGCGTAGGTAAATAAACATCTCATCAACAAAATCCTAAATTCACTTGTGAAATGTCAAATCTTATTCTCAATTATTTTATGCCAACTGATCCAGCAACGCAAACATTTCAAAAATCATCCGATCCAATTATAAACTGAAATCATAATATGAAGCGAATGTATTTGCCGAACGATTGATCCGAACTAAAAATGGTTTTTATATATTGGTAGGTAATAATATTGATATTTAGCAACATGCTATATTCTGACATGCAGGGCAGAGCGGGACACGCAAAAACAATAGAAAATGTATAAATTAAAATTCCGGGTTATTAAATATAACGATTGCTGTTTAAAATATATAATACTAAAACCAACTAACTAACTAACCATCACGCCCTTTCCGCAGGGGTAGGCAGAGAGGATTGAACGCCACGTTCTTCTATCCTGGCACACCACTTTTGCTTCGGCCAAATTCATACACCTTCTCATACAAGTTCTACGGTTTTTGCGGCTTTTAACAGGGCCATCCTCAAATACTTGTAGTATCTGATCGTACCAGGTCTTTCGCGGACACCCTCTATTCCTGTTGCCTTCAACACTCGCCTCATATATTTTCTTAACCATCCTTTCCTCGTTCATACGTTCCACATGACCAAACCATCTCAGCACTCCTTTCTTCATTCTATCTACCACACTACAGCCAGCATTGCATTCACGTCTAATTTGTTCATTCCGCACTCTATCGACCAAAGATTTGTCACACACGCGTCTTAGTGACCGCATTTCTACCGCATTAAGTCTATATTCATTCCTCTTTTGCCAATTCCTAGCTTCACTTCCATAATTCGTAATTAAGTTATTAATATGACACCTATCAGAAAAATGAGAGAATAATAAATCAATATTTTTAACAGATGGTAGGTGCAGTAAGCCCTCTATACAAAAGCGAGTTACAATCCGAGAGCTCGTTAAAAAATTTGAATTTGTCCGTATATCGGACAAAGTTAGCCTACGCATCCGAGATATCCCAATCATAAAAATTTTGTTGTCTGTCTTTCCGTCCGTCCATCTGTTTGCCTGTCTGTCCCCGTAACTTCGTGTAATGTCCGTAACTTCTTTATAGTAATTTTTTTTACCATTTTTTTTAAGAAAAATTTTATGAAAAAGATCATATGCACTTTTTAATTTCTTCTCCCACAACGTCCTGATGTAAAATTATAGTAAAATTGTCATTGTCGCGATGGACTCGTATATATAATTTGGCGTTTGACGGGTAAAAGCCATGTCTCGCGTAGCATTGTCTCCCTCTCTCTCAAGTAGAAACTGAAAGAAACAAACAACAACGTATCGTTTATTTTTATTTTCATCTTTAGATCCCAATATTGCTGTTTGCAGAATATGGCCGATTGTCACACCTAAACCATGATGATATGGCAATTTTTAATTCAGGGAGATATTTTAAAAGGTTCATATTGTATTTTTTTTCAAATTTTTATTACGAAAACTTTTTTCCGAAATTTTTTTTTCTAAATTTTTATTTTTAAATTACGATTTTTTTTCAGAATTTTTTTTTTTAATCCAATACATAAACATTTATTCCTTAGGAACCGACGTGTAAAACTACCGTCATTTTTGACGGGTTACAGCTAGTACCGTAATAAACAAATATTTCATTCTCAACCTACCTAATTCTTGCGAATCTTGCCAATGGTGCAAGGATTCATGCTGTAGGAACTAGAGACCTTGATCTATCTCGCATCATTTCACTGTCTCTTCCATGTTCACCTGAGTTTCTATTATGACGGCCTGGCGCTTTTTATCACCACTAGCTCGATCGCTACTATTGAACGAAGAATAGCGATAGTAATCTAACAAACTAATTTAACGCACTACTGCCAAAATAAAAATGCTGGTATAATTTCGAATTTGGAACGCACTTTTTACTTGCTTTTATATTTAACTCTATTTGTATGTTTATTTGTTTGCTGTGGTAGGTCTCGTTATTAATTTTTCATCAACTTCCTGACTAGGTCTGAAACTTTCAACATTTAGGTAAAATGGATGACTATACCTCCTTTTGATGTTTATAGCGTTAACTTTGCGGTTGAACATAATTATAAATTTTAGTTAAATAACTTTATATAAACCACTTAAAAAATGACTCTACGTCTACCGGTTTCGACACCACCGTATCTTCATCAGGACTGATGTACAACAGACTATCCATTACCTATCCTAGTAAACAAATCTATTCTGAGTGGGGGTGTGGTCACAGCTATGGTGGGGGTTCCATTCCCCCCATTCAGAATTGATTTGTTTACTAGGATAGGTAATAGATAGTCAGTTGTACGTCAGTCCTGATGAAGATACGGTGGTATCGAAACCGGTAGACATAGAGTCATTATTTAAGTGGTTTATACAAAGTTATTTAATTAAAATTTATGACTATACATCCAATCATTTTCGACATGAATTGGTCATTATTTCGAATGAAAATAAATAACATTATTACTGAACATCAAATGCCTACGTAGCTTCGAGATTCATCAATATTAATATGAATAAATTGTCGGCAGATCTAACTCTGACATTAGGCGTCGGAACAAAATGTAAAATTCTATAAATTAGGTTTATATTGAATTTAGATTTCTCATATCTCCGAACAATTTTGTTATAGAAAAAAAAGATTCGACACAAAGAACGCTCAACATAAATTATGCCACGTGTTCAAAGAGTGTTGATATACAAGAATTGAATACAAGAATTAAAGAAAGCTTACAAAAACATGTCTTCAATTTTTCTTTAGATCTTCTTTTGTCAATTCATTTAATTAATTGGATGCGGACATTTATAACTTGTTAATTTAATGTTTGTGTGTAGAGGACTTGCTGTATTTATAATAACGTATCTAATAAACCTTACCTAATCTTAACAAACCTGAAGCAAAAAATGTACAGACGAATTTAGATGAGGTCAGTTGGGGAATGTTCAGCATAGAAATTGGTTTTAAATTTTTATGAGTAATATATTTAATATATAAAATAATATATAAAATATTGACTATTTCTTTATATAAATTTATTAATAAATAATTGACAATATGCTATTTAATTAATTTTCTAGGCATTTTTCTTATTAAAGTCAGCATAGATATACTTATCCTGTCTTTGGGTAAGTGCACCTATCTCGATAATTTTTATAAAATTTAAAGATAATTAAAAAAATTATATCCATTTCAAGAAACAAAATAAACGCACAAAAATGCTACCTTAAAACAAAATATATATATTAAAAAACATTTTATATCAAATAAATATAGTGCCGGATGGGGTAACGGCCTGTTGTTTCATGATGGATTAAAGTAAAAGTTCGTTTATAGCATAGATTTTTGTGTTCTCCACCAATCAAAAAATCCGTTTCCGTTAGAAATTTATGCTTTAAACGAACTTTTACGTACCTGACGGGAACGCGCAAAAATAAGGGGTAATTCCACCGCTCTATGGTTAGGTCAACCTGATGGAACCGATATCGCAGATTCTCAGACGAAAGCGAGATCGTATAAAAATTAGCTGAGAATCTTAGAGCGGTCCAAAAGTTGAAGCAGGAGTCGAGTAGAGGAGAAGAGAAAGTCGCAGGAGCAGAACTAAAGTCTGGGTTCCTGCGCCACGTAATTTATTCTATAAAATTATCAGAGCCCGCACGCCCAGGCGCATTTTCAACCACCAGTCAGAGTTCGGCATTTCGGGAACCGACGACACCGACCTCTGTCTGACGGCGGAATCACTACTCATAATTTGAGTCGCAGCTCTAAGAGCAGTGGTCCCGCATTCAAAATATCAATAAACATGTAACCAAACATTCTACTTTAGCTATTTCATACTATTTTTATACATCTATATTTTATCTTTATTTTGTTTCATTAACAAATGTCTCTCAGGTTCATCCTTTACGGAGATAATTGGTAAAAAGGGGGCCAGGCTCGCCAAGCTTGGTGCAATAATTTCGTATATTTGGTCTGTCTGGCGAGCCTGGTTACACAAATTCAATATATTTTCTACATAAAATCATGTAAAACCATATACAAGTGATTACGAACAGAATCATATTAATTTTTATATTTTTTGTATGAAAATGGCGACTTCGGCACGGTACCGATGTCGCCAGAGGGTATTGAATTGAATTTATATGAAAATATATATGGAGGGGGTAAAATTGTACCTCCACCACCTCCGAACCATCAACACTCTTTCATTTGACGATTCAGCAAAAATAAACTTTAAAAAACATACATTCAAGAAAAATTACAATTAATAACTTCGGTTATTTTCAATAAAAAATGCGTCGAGCGCGCTAAGCATACCCAAAGGGTTTTATTTATTCTTGCACATCTGCGCGCTCGCGCTCACAATTCATGTGATTAAAAATGTAATTATCAATTCTTCGTACATATCAAAACAAAAATCAAAATATAAAAAATCTATTTTTCTTCTAAAAATGTTTATCAGGGCCAACATATGGAGATTGGCAAAAAAGGCCCGATTAAGGGCCGCCGGTTTTTCTTCTCCGACACATTTTATTTTAATCCAACTTGAAATAACCGGGCCTAAGTGTATCTACTGTCTGCTGGTGATGGGAAAAAAACGATTTATGTTATAAAAATAGTTAAATAAAATTAGAATATAAAGTAGGTACCACAAAATACAATTCTATTTCTGTTCCTCGCATTCCTTACCAGGTCCTCGTTATCGGTTGAGATCAGCAAAGGATCTAGATGGCTCAGAAACAGACAGTGTATAGACTCGACTGTGAAGACTACAATAAAGTATACGTGGGACAAACGGCGCGTACAATTTCCAAAAGGGTTGGCGAGCAAAAATGGGCATGCTAACTCGGTCATCCAGGAAAATCATCACTGGCTGAGCACTTTCTGGATACCGGCCAACCTTTTTGCATTCGAACCGAAATTCCTTGGAAAGCCTAAGAGTCACCATACGCGTCTTATCAAGCGCGCCGCTGCGATCGGCGTACTGCGTGGCCGTGAAAACCTAAGAACATTCATATACGAAACAAAATATAACTAAAAAAATTATATTCATCAAGTTGTGTGTCCGTAATACACATTTCTGTGAAGTTATAGATAATTTACGAAGAAAGTCTCAAGTCGCACGTCGAAATAAATCCATACTCAAACTTTTAATGCTAGTATTTGCCTACGTAGACCGTGTCGCGGCTTCATCTATGTGTCATAGCGTGAATTAAACCGATTTTAACAAAGTTTTCTAAGATGGCATCACTGTAACGTGATCTGTATACAGGTAGAAGCGTTAGATGCACTTACCCCTTGTATGCATTTATCCCAACTCACCTTACCGTAATTTTATTTCGTAGCCTGATCAAAAATGTAAATGTTAATGACCATAATTTCTTCTGACCAAATATATACAAAAGCTTACAAAATTGTTGTCTTTTAACACAAATCTAGTTAATTTTCAAAGTTTGTGTTATTTATTGTTTCATGGTCACTTAGCCACGTTTCATCAATCCTAGAACCTTCATAGAGGATTTTTATTCACTAACATGCTTGCTATTCGCCCCAAAATACTTGGTAAATTTTTACTTGCCTGTTCCATAATAAACAAACTTTGAAATACGACAAACCCCTATCTGCCGTGGCGTAACTATCGAGGAGTATTAGGAGTTCCAGGCGCGAATTTGTAAATGACGCGTAATAATGGTGCACGAAATATTCTTCAACCATTACAAAAATTTTCCGCACTTGATATATTTTATAAACTACACAAATATTTATACCATTGCATTAAGCAAAAATAAAATCAAACAAACCGTTAAAGTCATTGTTGACCCTGATAGATGATCCTAGAGTAAGATTAGAATACAAATTATTACATAAGATTATATCATTATATTTTGAAATTGTATTAGTAAAAATTTAATAATTGTTATAAGTTTTCAGGAAATGATATGTTATTTCTTTTATTATAATTAAAATACACTAGAAGTCGTGAAACATAAAGTTTTGGAACCCAAATAATTTTAATAATAAATAATTTTATGATAATTATTGAAATTTTCATAGTAAAAACATTAAAGAAACATAGACAACCTGCGAGTAAAGAGTACTTACGTGTGAAGAAATCTAAAAACGAATCCCTGCAACAGAAACGGCGTCAATAAAGTGTTTCACAGACAAGAGGAATAATCTCGAGTGAGCGAAATATTCGAATAACTAAAGAGTATTCCAATTGAGTTTGTGTCCAGTGACTTTATATAATAAATAAAAATTTCATTGATTTTAAATATTTCATATGAATTAACTGCACTTTATTTATTTTTTGTGCAAAACTCTTAATTTATTTTTGCATTGTGATATAAATGTATTTTATTGTATATTGGCCTCGTCAATAGAAAATCATACACAGCTAATCACTTATATTTAAAATGGTAACAGAAGAATGCGGCAAGCGTTGTTTATATCGTTTATTATGGGAGATGAATCATAAAATCATAACAGTAAACAATTTAGTCAGTACCTACACTTTTTTGTTTTAAGGCGCGAAATCATTTCATGTTAGGCGTTTTTTGTTTGATGTTACAAGAAAGCACACGTTTAAAATTACGGAGAATTTTGTCGAGACCAGTATAATGTAGAGTCCGTTCACTTAAGGAAAGCCACTTAGATTAGTGTGAGTAACAGTGCATTTACGAAAACTTGTACATTATTTTCTTAATGACAGACGTAAAAATAAATATAAATATTATTTTAGTTTATAAACCTAAAATAAGCATATGTACAAGTACTATAGAAAAACTTATTCACTTTTCATAATAAATACGATTTCAAAATTGTTATTAAATAAAATGAAAAAATTAACCTATGCTTTTTAAAATAAAAAACTCGCAATTGTATTTTTTAAATATTTCAGTTAATTGAAAATTAAATTAAGAGCCCCCAGTACACGATTTTCGTATTTGCTATCGATTTTGCTAAATTTAAAGTAAACTTATTAAATCATTTTGCAAAACCCATAGCTAAACAGGCTTTAAATCAATTTTATTATGATAGGTCCATTTACTCTTGAAGCATTTCCTGAAAAAAATATGAACAAATATATTGTTATAACATCAAAAAAATTATAACCCCTAAACACTATTTTAGTTTTCGTGCAATAGAGTTAACTATCTTTGGTACACTAATCTCGTATATTTTCAAAAGAAGAAAATTTACTTTATTTATAAATTGATAATAATATTTAAAGTTTGAAAAATAAGTGGTACTATTCAGACATTAATATTTTTCGACAAGTTGTTAAATATATCGTTTTAAAAAAGACAAAAATTAAACTTTTTTACCTATATCCATAAAACCATTAAAACATTGATTATTTTAACTAAATTGTACATGCGTACTAAGAACATTTCACTGTCATTAATATAAAAATATTCAAAAAATTGTACCTTATACTCAAAAATTCTAATTAATTAAATCGTGCAGTCTGAAATGCGCGGGCTCGCCGCCGGCGGACGCACGGCGATTACGATTTATACGATTTAATTAATTCGAATTTTATAGTATAAGGTATAATTTTTTGAATATTTTTATAGTAATGACAGTGAAATTTTCTTTGTACGCATGTACAATTTATTTAAAATAATTGATATTTTAATGGTTTTATGGATACTGCAATATAGGAAACAGAACGTTTAATTTTTGTCTTTTTTAAAACGATATATTTAATAATTTGTCGAAAAATATTAATGTCAGAATAGCACCACTTCTTTTTCAAACTTTATACAATCAATTTGTAAATGAAGTATATGTTCTTTATTTGAAAATATACGAGATTAGTGTACCAAAGATAACTCTTTTGCATGAAAACTAAAATAGTGTTTCAGGGTTATAATTCTTTTTATGTTATAACAATACATTTGTTCATATTTTTTTGAGGAAATGCTTCAAGAGTAAATGGATCTATAATAATAAAATTGATTAAAAGCCTGTTTAGCTATGGATTTTGCAAAATAATTTAATAAGTTTACGTTAAATTTAGCAAAATCGAGATCAAATACGAAAATCGTGTACTGGGGCCTCTTAAGTGAATCCATTATCTACTATATCGCATATGTCGTTGGTATTAATCATTAATCAAAATATACAATTTTCTACGTAACAATGTCCGTCACAAACGATACCAGAATTCTCAAACAATAATGTGATGTAATATAATAATGAGGTATAAGAAGCAAAAAAAGCATTATTCTCTTTTTAATAATGTCCATCACTAACGTTATCAAGACATTATTCTAGATAGCGCTGTTATATCAGGATTAACTGACTGCCGAAATATATAACAAAGGCACATCATTTTTGATGGGTTATAGCTAGTTTAAAATTAATTATACATATATAAACAGGTATAATTATAGTTAAATGGTTTCAAAATCTTAAAATTAATTTAAATCGATAAGATAAAATATAATCATCTCCAAATCCTCATCTAAATTTATATTAAATTGATTTAAGTCTGTGGTCACCGTATCTTGATCTTGCAGTCACCGTATCTTTAAATAAAAAATATTAAACAAAGAAACGACCTCTCCACATGACTGCCAGTGTGATACTGAAGTGGTCAATGGAGTAGCTTTAAAAAGTGGCACTCACATTAATGCAAGTGGCTTTCATAAAGTAAACGGACCCTACTCATCCCGATAGTATAATTATGATTAATTAATCATTTTTTATTTTAAACATGTTTCACTCCGTAGGCACTTTTATAAGTAATATTTTGACGCAAAAAATTAGGTTTCAGTTGTAACAAATATTCAGTGAAGTTAGTTCAACGACAAAGTGGTGTTCCTACAGAATGAATAGAAATTACGTTAAATTTTTACATTATTTCATTTTCTTTATATAAGAGTAAGTGTAATATTTATGAGAAGTAATGGGATCGTAAATACATTTGCTCCAGGCGCCTAATCTAAAGCTACACCACTGCTGGCCTAACCGAAAAGCGAGAATCCCATTAGCATATTCTCTTTTTTCCAATATTCTTCAAAAATATAGATTCAATATATCACAGAAAACAAAACATCTTTTATTTTTGCATGGTCTTCAAACAAAATATTATGTACGAAAATTGAATGTAAATAACATTTTTATTTAAACAACAAATTTCTTGATCCTTGTTTTGATTGTAATGAGGTTGTTTCCTGAAGGTTAGAATATTATTATTCAAATCTCAGGTATGGAATTAATTTCCAGGGTTTGTGTTATTTAAATTAATTAATTATATTTGTTATTTAGGATAGATGGAAAATTTTACACTGTTTTACAACTAAATAAACTAAAACAAAACTATTTGATCCAAGTCCGAGTACTATCCCCTTCTTCTACCGGGTCCTATACACCCTCGATTAAAATTTAATTACTATAAATAAATATAAAACCATGGTCAGATCACTTATAATAATTATAAATTAATCAAATTTTGACAAAATCAAAACCTTAGACTGGTTGTTGTGAATAGAATCTTTTATTATATTTTCTAATCATTTTCCAGTAAGAAAAAACACCAAAGTAGCCGGATTCTATGAATTTTTCCTACACATCACCTCTTATCTATGTCAATCTATGTCAGTGTCGTTACTATTAACGATAGTTACCATTACAAGGTGTGAGATGTTTTACACTTGATCGTTTGTTATGTTAATATCATTCAATTTTTGATACAGTACCTTCTTAAAAAATACAAACTTTCAACAAACATATTTAGGATGTACATCCAAAACGAATAATAATTTCTGAAAAAAAAATATTTGAAAAGGGTATATTAATATCAAAAAGGTCACCATTTTAATCGTACTTCAGTAGAAATTGACACTTCACTCCAATTTAATGTATCAGGTTTCTTTAGAATTCACTCACAAAGGAGAAGGCTTTATAGACACCCATTAGATAGTTATATTATTAATAATTCCAAACCCTCCCCAGTTTCCAACAAAGAGTAAAATTATTCATGAAAATTGATTTTCTTGTCCAATAGAAAATGTGATCAAAGCTTGGGCGCGCGATCCTTGACATCCCTTCAATTTCCGATATTCAATATAGGGGCCGTAAAATATTGTACACATCAATCATTTTTCTTCAATTTATACTTAGCTACTTAGAAATCGTTTCAAACACACTTTTCGCATATTAAATTAATATTGTCACAACTTTTCATTACTTACCTACCGTTTTTTTATTATACACAAGAGTTCTAATCCTGGTCGGCACCTATTTTATCAAATCGCAAAACAATTCCGAGTGTTGTAATGACACATTTTTCTTTTCATACATCCAACTTTGGTCTCGTTTACATTCATGCACCTTCTCATGCATGTTCGTCGACTGTTGAGGCTTTTAATAGGACCATCTTCTTACAGAATCGAACAGAAGAACAGAATCGTTCATGGACGTTTTATAGATCTGGTACCATCAACACCTATGTCGAATATATTTATTACCCTTCTTTCTTCATTTACCCGTTCCCCATAGCCAACTACCTTACTGCACCCTTCATTATTCGTATAATTCTTTACACTATTTTGGGGGTTTAGGATGGTTAGAAGCAATTGCTTTTTCGGGTCACCATCGTCGTGCGACGGAAAAGCTCCAAAGGCGTAGACTATTTGATGATTTATTATCTCCATAAAACAAGTACAACATATACATGATTATGATTAGAAAGACAATGATAGATACTCTAAGGGCCATAGCTCCGGCCGCGGCCGGAAGTAGGTGACAGACAGACATGCCCGCCTAGTGCGTGTGCCTCTTTTTATATAATTTATTAATAAAGAAGTCTTGGAGTATGGCTGTGTGAGTGTGAATAAATCGTCCGAAATGCTGATGGTGCAATGCATTGTCTGCTGTGCGTGTCTTGCTCGTGCCCCGATTTGCTTATGTGGCATTCTTTGCCACTGTGTGTGTGTGACCTATATTGGAGGTTAACTACATTGTGGTACGAATTCCACACTATTGTTAATTAATTTCCATTGCATTTAGTTCGTCCTAAGTTTATTCCCATTTTTCCAACTCTATTATTACTCTACTACGCGCCGCTTGTCTAACCTCCGCTGGAAAGTTTCATTCCCTTATCAATTACTGTATTGTAATGCTCCATTCACCTTATTCCCGACAGTCTCCTTTCGATATTAACAAATTAAATTAACTTTTATCGCCAAATTTATTAATCAAACACAAAGGTATACAGAAAAATCAAATTAACAAAAAATATTTGGCAGCTACCGGAATTCGAACCACGGAGCTCCTCCTATCCGGCGCGTTAACTTATTACGCTATAACAGCCTCGTACATTTCTGTGAATATATCGACCTTATCCATAAGTCTCATTTATTAATTGATTAACATATGATCCGTGGTTCGAATCCCGGTAGCAGCCAAATATTTTTTGTTGTTTTGATTTTTCTGCATGTCTTTCTATTTGTTTAATAAATTTGGTTTTAAATTTTGCAGAACTTTTTTCTGAAAAAGTTGCAATTTCACGATAAAAATGTGTTCTTGAATGTAATAAAATTTTACCGTTCAAATCATATTTTATTTCCTATGTACCATTTATTTCCACAAGATTAAAAACTACATTTGTAAATCTTGATACATACAAAAAAAACTTCTTCCACAAATGGAGGAGATAAGTAGATGCAAATACTTATCTCCTCCATTTAATTAAATAAATAATTACTTCAAAAATTCGATTCGCTGCACTCGTAGATATTCCTTCTAGAAAACATGAACATGAAACCTGAAAGTCATCCTCACAGCCAGAAAAAAAAACAAACTAACAAAATCCTTTAGCCATATCTTCAAAGTTTATATATAAATAATTATTAAAGTTTATATAAATATACATACAAAATCATAAAATATAATTTTAGACGAATTACTCCCATCTTGAAAAGGTAAAACACAATAAATTGCACAAAATTGTAAGAATTTTAAATTTATTATTTAGCAAATTCAATTATTTTCTCGCTTCAAAATAATTACTTCAGGATGCTTTGAAAATAAATTTCTAATTAATTCAATTTACACTAATTTCAAAAGGTGTTTATATTAATTAAATATTGCTACGAAAAATGCCCCTTCAACTGAAAAACTAAAAAGTACAAAAACTTCAGCAATTCTGTTTGAATTATGAGCAAATATTTTTTCATAGAAAAATTTATTTCTGAAATAAATTTGACTTATTTTAAAAGAATTAAATAATCACAAATTCTAAAATATTGAATAATGAACATCGCTTTTTTCAAGAAACTTGAATCAAGAATGGTAATGAGATAGTAAATATAAATAAATTTCTCTCTGTGTCCAAGGTATTCTTGGTAGATACATTGTTATGGAAAATAATAGATTATAACAGGGTGAAATACAAATTTCAAAGATTAACTAAATTGATGTATGTATGTACCTTTTATTTCAGAACTTACTATAGGAATATTTTCTAGTCAGGTTACTAAATTATATAATTTTCAAATTATTAAAACCATCATAACAACCCACTTATTGGGAACTGAAATTTGTTCTTTTAAAAGCACTTCTCAAAACACCGTATATCTAAACCTTGATACAGACATATTTCAATTTATAATAAAACTATATGATAAAGTAAAGACGATTAAATCATAAATAGTATAAAATTCAATTCCAATTGCTTTAAAATATCCTGCGCAATTCGAAATGAATAAAAAGGTCTGAAATGAAGGAGGGGTATCTTAGTGCGCGGGAAGTGCACATTAAGGCTCCGAATGCTCCGATATCCTCCCCAGACGGGCTGCATCCCCTTATCCCGCCGTTAGCAGGTCTTCACAGGCATTCCGTTACAGAAGGTTTTAAAAAGATTCCACCAAGTTGTTACGGCCATTCTCCTGCTGCAGAACACCGACAAAATACTTACATTCACTTTTCAACTGCGTTTTTTCATCTTGAAATATCTATTTAGTTGGAAACTAAACAACTTCTTTTAAACGCAGAATCTTACGATATTCCGAGAATTCTTATAAAATATGTAAACACACAATAAACTCTAAATAATGTTTTGTTATCATCACTGTGACTTCATTAATACGATATGATTTGTGTTATATTTTTAAAATAACAAAGGAACTTGAGGATAGCACTAGTTTGGTACACATGATTAATTATTATGTACCCTGCCGTTCTGGCAAGAGATATCATGCTTCATTTCACGTCCATGGTTCTCGTTCTAATTTCATGATCAATTCATGACCACTGATTTAAATTCTGAGAATTTGTTTGGTATAAATAGTATTGCTCTATCTAAAAAAATGTGTGCGTGCAAATGTTTAGTTAGGTACCTGTGACTCTGATAAGTAACCTTATCTTGTTCATTGTTCTAAACGTATTCTAATTATAACGTATTTATATTATTTTGTCAACTAATTTCTTCCACATTGCATTTAAATAAATAAATAAATCTTTAATTAACGCGGAGGCAATCCGTTGATTTAATCCACAGCAATTTCGTATCACACGAACTTCTCGACTATGGAACACTTTATACTTGCTTATTTCCGAATACCCATTAGTTTTTTGCTGGTATTTCGCTTTTATCTATGACTTTCACTAAATATCAATACAAACCGATTGACCGCGCACGCCTTTTATAACAGGTTGCGTTTTAGAAATTTCTCATGTATTGATTAAGTCATTTCACGAATGCTCACGTATAATCCTGTACTTTCACTAATTACAAGTTATTTCTAATATCTGCTAGATCGTATGAAAGAATTCGATTATGTGTAGTTCTTATTGACAATATAATAATAACGAGCTCTATACGTTGTATAATAACATAAGCCACTGAAAGAATATTAAAACAATAATAACGATGGTTGGGCCATGTGGTCGGGCCATGTCTTAACAGTCATTACTTAAATTATTGCTAAATAGAAGCTTGAAATGACCAAAACTAAGATGTTGGGATCGACAAAGGAAACCGAGAATCGTCACAGGTTTTAGAGTCAAACGTAATGATGATGAGGATTCATTTATGTATTAAGTGTCTTTACTTTTACTGTTTATTAATCAAAATTCCTGAAAACATTTTTTTATCTTTACATGAATCGTTTGTTTGGTTGTTTAGCTGGTAAATAATCAATTCTAATCACTTATCTTACATTATAATCTGACTTAAAATAAACATAATAATGAGTTATCAAGGACGTGTGTAATTCACATTAAAAAATGGGTGCAGCTTCATTTTCAATCACGGAAAGATCTTCATGAAACAATTGTTTAGGATTAAAGGAACTTTTGCAGTCCTTAAGCAGCAGGTATCTCCCACTGGGATTTATTTTCCAACCCAATTTATTCTTGATACGCGCGGAAGATGCATTGCCTATATTTTATTTCCCCTACCTGTGCACTTCTTTGCTGGAAGTTAAATCTTCATTTAGAGACATTAAGACTATTTCCAGCTCCAGGAGCGTGGAGGTCTACCGCACGACATTTGACTTCCGTAGTGTACCGACCGTCGTTAATGTTTTTAAAATACGTATTTTGTTATTATTAATTAATTTTTTCTATAGATGGATATCGTAATAAAAAACTTTACGTATTTAATAAAATTTGCTCTACCGAACATAAAAGCTGATCCCATCATCTAATCCAATCTAAAACAACCAAACTCACCACACGACTAAGACGTGTTTGTGAATATAAAAATACATCACAAAAATTACTATTATCCCTTCACCCGTGAAAAATCACGGAACATAATTTAAGTAGTACTAATGCAAGAAATTCATAGAAACATTTCTTAGCACATAATAGTGAAAAATAAGAATAAGTATATTTATGTGCTAAAATAAGTATAATGATCACATACATACATATATGATAGGTATACATACATTATAATTTACATTAATAAAATATACGTGCTAATTTACGAATATATTTTTCATATAAAATTAAAAAAACATTGCCACAAAACAATTTATTTAATTTGTCAAAGTACAAAAAATATATTTATGGTAAAAAAAATTGAATCTTCAAATTTATATTACATATAATTATACAAAATTCAGAGAAGATAAATCTTTTTATATATATTTTTTTTACATTATATAATGTAAAAAAAAAATTATCCTATCAAGTCGTCGTGTGTCACCACGCTTGTAAACATCAACAGACGAAGCTTATAGACTGTCGACAATGCACGTTATTTTGCATGGTGCTGCCAAGGAAGGTCTAATTTATTATGCTTACATATTATAAATGGAAATAAAGGGGGAAAAAATCCGCAAGGTATTTGAGGATCATGATTTTTAAAAGCAAAATTAGTTACTAGTTATATGTATTTCCACGACCTGGGACAGGGTCCAGCCGCCTCCGATCCTTCAAAGACCGCAATCCATCATTTAACAGTTCATTCATATTTAAAGTAGCAAAAAGTGAAAGCAGATATCTTCAATTAAATACAAAGTAAAAGTCAAATTAAAATTAAAACTGCCGCAATACTCGCAAAATAGAAAACTAGTCTAGCAGAGCCAAAGCTAATGAAATGTACACTTTGTTCCTTCAACAACAATGCTTTAAGCCATGTATTCACTAGGCGACAAATTGTCCCTCAACAGCACGCGCGGCATAGAGTCTACGTGACGTTGCAACGTCGTGCACTGTTCCGCGACGTCACGCACAACATAGCGCGGCATTTCTACGTGCCGTGGCAACGTTGCCATGCGCACGGTACCCAAGTGAGCTCACTGCAACATTCCGCGGAGCGTCAGTACCACGTGCTATGTTTACAAGTGAATACGCATGCGCTGCATCTGTCAAGATGACAATGCGGGGAAACGAAATCGTTCTTGAACTCATCGAGCTGTATCGATCTAAGATCGCATAGAATGTCCGTCCTTCTTCCTCTTTGCAGTTAATAATTTCGCATTCTCCTCTTTTTTCTCCTCTTACTTTTCGATAAACTCATTAACATAAACAGATACGCGGCTGTCATCATAATCTCATAGGGCGATATATTTCCGCGACGTCTGGAAAACAATAATTATTTGCAAAAACGACCTTGTTTTTAATAATATTCAATTTACTACAGTAAAACCTCGTTAATTTGAAATTGCGACCCAAAAACATTTCGAATTGCGCGGAACCCCGTTTTCGCCAAATGAGATACCGCAGCTGTCATCGTAAAATCATCGGGTGACATTTCCGCGACAAGATATGCGAGTCCCGGTGTGTACACGTCAAATGACCGCGTCATTGTCCCCGAAACATGAGCGTAGATGTTGATGCGACATGCCGAGCGGAATGTTTCGCGATTTGTCCCCTAGTGAATACATGGCTTTATTTTACTTTTAAACCCTTTGTGCAAAAAAATCTTGAAAAAGCTTCCGTAAGCGATTCCACTAAGTGAAAATATTTTTTCTTTCCTCAGTGTCGGTTCGAGAGGAATTTGTGAGAACTGGAAGAAGAGGAAAGGGAAGCAGGAATCGATACTCTCCAGCTGTTCGCTTAACGTTCGGCAGGTGTTTCAATATACCGCGACTCATTGTCGCCATTTGATACGGACTACGACCTGTTCCGCCACGCCCGCCAGCATTGCCCGCCAGAAATAAAAACGAAACAGTATCACGCCACCAGAGTGGTGGTGAAAGAAACGATTCGTACACAAGGTGTCTTAATTAATAACACAAGCTGAGAGTAGGAAATTTTTTTTTTTTAACAAAACACTAACAAAGTACTGGATCAAAATACTTTATTTATTTGAAACTCGGCTTTCTATGCCAATTACCTACAAGCTTCCGGCTGCGGCCTGCTTTGCAACGTGCGTGAACACATTAATCTGTCCTGTGTGGGAGCCTGCTGCCGTTGCCGCACTGCATTGATATACTGAACAGTGTATCAATGCAGTGCGCTTATGTAAATTTTACTTATTTATTTCACATTAAATATTACAAACGTTAGATTTTTTAATATCGGCCTCACTGGGCAACGTCCGTGCGGAGGTAAATATTTTACATTTTTTTATTTCATGTTTTTTCGTATGTGTGGATTTTGTTTTCACATTTATCAAAATAAATAAAATAAGAAGAAAGATTCTTAATAAACGCTTATGTCAAAGACATAATAATCTTTCGTGATTTGAAGAAGTTGTATCCTTAAGTTATTGAGTGAATTTCATATAAACGTAAGCTTTATAGGAACGAATCACTGCTATCTGATTCTGTCAATTTTCGTTTACATTGAACCAAGTTTTCTAGAAGAATATTTGTCTTTTGTATTTTACAGTACATCCTTTCAAAATAATGACACGAATTTTGGGACAATAATGATCATAGGGTGACCAAGCTTTGGAGGGTCTCCGTATCAATGTCGAGGATCCATTTTTTACATTGATTCTTGAAGAAATTTCTGTCTGCATTGTTCCTCAACGGGTAGTTTATTGCATAACCTTGGAGCCAGGAATAAATTACTTTTCTGACCGTACGATGTAATCACTTAAGTTACTTTTAGTAGTTTCTTGTCCCTCGTTCTTGTTTCCTTGATTTTATGGTCAATAAAGAAATGATTTTATTTTCTATGGGTTCAGGTTATTGTCAAGAAAGTGTATGTTGAGTAGGAGTGACTTTTTATATATACCTATAAAAATCTAGGATGATCTACAACTTTCGGGAAACGCCTATAAAAGTCTAGAAATACCTGGTACAACCAAGAAGCGACGAAAAACTTTTCCTAAACACAAAAGTAATCTAGAAAGTACGAAAATTTCAGCATTAGGTTTTTTGATAGTATTTAGCTTCTATCTATGACTTTAACTAAACGTCAACACAAACTAACTCTCTGTAAGTACTTTTGTAAATTATTTGTCAGTTTATGGTGTACAGGAGCCTTTCTATGGTCGCTTCTTGTTCGTCAAAATAATTCTCTCTGGGCAGCACTATACTCCCGTACCTACAGAGACCCGTATTCTAGATATTTCGCGAAGCTGTTAGATCGTTTCATAACTTTGTAGTATTTTCCAATTTAGTGTATAAGGTGTAGAGTGCTTACAATTGTCGATTACGTGCAATTCTTTTTGCTTCTTCCAGTTGACAATAATATTTTAAAAATACCCAAAGTACACCACATACTCGTGTAAAAGCAAAGGCAGCAATATCCAAAAAAAAATTAAATACATGTTTTGAATGCAGTCACCGTGAATAACCAATTATAAAATGTACTGAATACTCGTTTCTATATCTATCCCTTCCGAAATCATGTTTTCTATAAATTTATAGGCTGTGTTCCTGATAAAATCTCGAATTAAATACATGACAATCCTCGATGACTGCATTCAATTTTTTTTTGGATATTGCTGCCTTTTCTTTTATACGAGTATGTAATGTACCTTGGGTATAAAAGCAAAGGCTATATTTATGGTAATTCATACTTTCCAGTTCAGAGATCAATATAATATTATATGTTGTGTATTCAACTACCATTAATTAATTAATTAATTAATTAGTTAATGTTCAATTTTTTTTATAATTGCCTCGCCCGAGCTACCCGCTCAATATTGTGCTTTCCTTTGAGATCTTTATTAAATAGTAATTAAATAATAATCCGGCAAATCGCCGGAATCAATAAGGATTGCGGTTAAAATGTGACGGGAATAAAGGAAAGGAGATGGAAGGGTAGACGAGGGAATGATAATTGTGGACTGTATATGAGATGGGAAGGAACAGAATACTCGACTTACCTGTCGCAAACTTCATCTTCCTCTATCTGTAACGAGGATGAGGTCAAATTCGATGAATTAGGACATTTTTTCAAAACCTTTTTAGGATTCCGTCCTAAAACGGTTCCTTGAGGAATTCCAAAACTCGATGTTGAGGCGTTACTTAATTTTTTTTATGTTATTAATCAACTACCCCGGCACCAGATCAACCGTCTGATTTTATAGAATTAAATAGAATTAAATAATGTTCCACTTAATCATGTAATAGAAGATACGGTTGTTTTATTGGAAAAACGATTAAAAGGGAGTGAATTTCCACCACCCCCTTCTTTCTAGGGATGCTGAAATTCACAATAAATAGAATAATATCGTAATTAGCAAATGAGTCCGAAAATATTTTGCAGTGAAGTTTTACGGACTTAAATCATCCCGTTAATTAAATTTTCGTTATTAATCTTAAGGTAATTTCCTAAATAAAATATTGGATCCATTTTTATTAGGGTTTTCCAGAGTTTTCAATATAGATTACAATTATTATTTTGAGTGTTCCCAGATTACCTGATAAAACGAACTCACAAATTATTAGATATTTTCTGAATCACGTGTTATTGTGTAATTAATTTCATTTTGTTTAGAAAGAATATTTATTTTAATGATATACATATCATTAACTCATTTTTTAATCGTCAATATTAATTTTGTTATTAACCTTTTGCAAGCGGTATAAATCTTGGTACCAGAAATAATATGGACAAAAATTGTAACAGAACAAATTCCGGTCAACGATACTCGATACGATATGATTTTTCTAATGCGCAGGTACTAAAATAAAATAAATACACATTATTGGCTAATCAATGTATTTTTTAAATATAATCAGCAGAATTCTGTAGATATCCTGAGGTAGATAAACTCCAGCAACTAAACTCAATGGCTGAAACATATATACGAGTACCGTAACACGCCAAAAAAATCCTCAAACGATCCAACTGCATCGAAACAGAGGAGAAATCTGAGACACGCAGGTGAGCGGATAATGTCCAAGCAGACCCGCAAGCATTAATAGCCCAGCAGACAGGTTTTAAGAAAATTTTGATGATCTGCATTGGCTATTATCCTTGATGACATTTCCTTATTTTCTTTGAGACAGGTGCGCACAGAAGCCATGTTGCTAAGAGTGTGGTCTCCTGCGTTTCTCTAAGGTGTTCCGGTTTATTTGCTCCTCAACCGTGAACCACGTATTATTTAACATTGTTGTGCTTATAATTGTTTTTTGTAACTTGTGTTTATAAATCATTGCGTTTACTCCATTTACAATTGTTGGTACCATTCAGCCCGTTTGTTTTTACGACACCGGGTCACACGGCTGCTTTTAGCATTAAAAAATGATAACTAGGTGGCAAATCAGTAAGACCAATAAGAAGCTTTTGCTTATAAAACAATCCTGGGTAAGCCCTGGGTAAGTGGGTCTGCCCTCATTACACCTTACACTATAATTCATATATTATAGTTCACCTATTTATGGCTTATCTTAAGTTGTCTCTATCATTAGAATCTACTTGATTTTTAATTCTATAATATAATATGCAAGGATTACCCTGTCTTAGATGAATAATAAAATAAGTGAAAATATATTAATCAAATTATGCATTGTTTCATAACATTGCCTTGATTGTTATATTGTATTTCCTCATTAATATCAATTATTTCAACACCTCTAATACAAAGTTGTAAAATATTAAAACTTCTGACTATAAAACTAATGTCATATTTTTTTTGTTTGAAATCCAGATCGTAAAGATGGCTATAACAAACTACTCGAAGTTTGAAAAATATATTGAAAGGACAGTCTTAACAAATTACTACATCATCGAGATATATACATAGATATATAGTTATACAGGAGTTCAGTGATAAAAGTACTAATTTAAATTACCTAAGATTTTAATTAGACTGACGTGACATAACTTCTCAGTTCATTTCAGCCTTGCAGGCGGCAAGTTTCTCAGCTGAAATGACTGAGACCAATCCATTAGAACTGTACCAAAGTTAGTTAGTTAAGGCTAATTGCATTATTCCACCCAAAACACGTGCATTCTTACAATTCTCTCTAAGAAAAATGTTTTCATTAGATGGGAGTTTCAAATTAGTTGAGTTTTCTGTGATTGCCATAAATCTTGGTGTAGCGGGTTGCATATACCCTCGCCTCGTTTTACCGTGGAATAATTAGGTCATCGTAATATTTCGCTGGAAAATTGAATAAATAATTTTATCGGCGATGTGGAAGATGGAAATAACTGTTCTTAATTACTACTGTATTTTTAGCTACTTTAACCAGTTTTTCTTTATTTTGATTTATTCTTGTCACAATTTTTCTATTTTACTTTTTACTACTTCTGATTACTATATTTTACGTTTTTTTAAGTAGGGGAACCCGGGGCGGAACGGGGTAGCTGGCGGGATGGGAAAGGGGTGTGGGGATCGCTACCCACTACAGAGATGCATGACCTTCACACAAAATTTTCAGTTCACTGCGCTGTGCCTTACAAATCGGTCGAGATCGGATTGCGAGAGAGCGCTTAGTTTGGATTTTACCGAAGGTGGGAGAAAAAGCTTGCGAATTCTAATATTTGCTCTGCAACATCAAGGTAATTACACTATACACCATTCTTTATTTGGAAATTGACATTACAGATTTATTTCGATATATTTTTGACTGACTAAAAGTCATAATACTTACATACATAAAAGTCACAATGAGTGGGGCGCAAAAAAAAAAATAATAATAGCTACGTTGACTATGATTGATCTTTAGATTGAACTTTCATAGATCGGATTAATGATCATGATTGAAGATTGATCTTTCACAATACAATCTTTAACAAGGCTCTGCAAATTCACAAGGAAGAAAGATAAGTATTGATATTGCCACGTATTCAACGCCATAGGGTTCGAATAAAACAGTTTTGTAAAAGATACACTTTATTTCGAAACAATTAACAACAATTTTATAGTAGAATGTTCGAGCCGAAAATTATCATTCTAAAATGGGTTTATTATGTGTCACTTCAAACATAGTTAACTTGGACATGGAAGCGCACACCTGGCGCCAGTGTCGCGCTGAATTTTTGTCCTTGAGCTTCGTAGACTCCTGAGTATGTTGCCTTCCCACGGTAAGACTTTTTTCTTCAAGATCAGATTATATAACCACGCTAGCTCACTGGCCTCGCGTATATGTAACTAACAACAAAATTTCCGAAACTTACCTCATTGTGTTTTATTTCTTGGACACTGACATTTAGATAGAAGATGAAACATGAAAAAGGTTGATATTTCTTCTTCTTCTTATTATTTTTCATCAGCCTTCGTCTTCCTACCCTTTCCATCCTTCCTTGTTGTTTGCTAATTGTAGCCATTTTTTTCCCCCCACAGCGGCTATATTATCATCGGCCCATCTCTTTTGAGGTCTTTCGATGCCTCTTTTATTCTCCCAAGGTCTCCATTTCAGAACTCTGGGAGGCCATTTTGTAGCATCCTGCCTTGCAACATGTCCTGCCTATTGGCATTTTAGTTTCGCTACACAATCCACGATATCCACTACTCTAGTTCTGCGCCTAATTTCGTCATTTCTAATTCTTCATCTCATAGGCTTACTCCAAGCATGGATCTCTCCGTGGATCGTTGCGTGCATTTGAGCTTTTCTACACTTTTCTTTGTAAGGGCCATAGTCTCCACTCCATACTGGTATCTCATCACTGGTAATACGCATGATTCAAAGCTTTTAGGCTAAGGTTTGATATTTAGATACCCACAAACTGATGATGATAATAATTTACTTTACCACGATGAACAATTCAATGTTCAGTTAAATCTATCAGCCTTGATATTTTTTAATTATTATTAATTTTCTTATGGAAGAGATCCCCCACTAACCTACCTGGTTATCAGTGACTTTCTCTTAACAAAGATTTACATCACAAAAATAACAAAACAAATAGACACAAAGAACAAAATGTATGCATATTATATTCGAGTATTAATAATTGAAGCAAAATATCACAAAAACATAAAATATACTAAATCTGGTGCAAATATACATTATGAACAATATTTAAATCTTCGATCCGTCCGTAAGTAAAATAAAGAATTCAAATATTGTGAACACGATTAAGGCAATTAGTATTAATTTTATTTAGTTTTGTAAAAAATATATTTGCTCGTGAACTAGTAATTTAAAAAATATCTCGCTTTCCTTATCCATTTAAATATTTTACAAATAAATATTTTTGGATCTTACGAATATCGAGAGACGGCGGAGATCTCTCTCTTATCAAAAGCGCGATAAACATTCTACCCTTTCTTAGAATGATGGACTAGTGGAATGGAATGTGAATGTTTGTGCTTTCTTTAGAATGGCTACATAATACGGAAAATCAATCTTATACACACCGTGGGGCGGAGTTACCCCGCGAGTGGGATTTCAATAGAATACCTCATTTTCTTTAAACTTTTACAAATCGCAACCCAATATTTTAACAGACTCGCGGAGAGTCCCAGTGACGATACGGGTCAATCTTGAAAACACAGGGCATGTTTACGTATACACAGAATGTAACAGAGCTAGTCCACAATACTTTATAGGTAGATTTCTGTTATAATTTTGAGATGAAAATGTTGTAGCAACCATGATCTGTTATGGATGTTATGGATCAATTGTTATGGAGTTATGAATCTCGAATATGAGAAATTAATTCCCTTTAATACAAGTCACCCTCCAATAATTGGAAAAAACCAATTGGAATTTCTGCAGATGTTTATCATTTTATCTTTTTTTTTATTTTTTTTATCTTGTATTGAAACGAATGAATTTTTCGTAATCGACATAAGTTACTATAATGATAGTCTAACGTTTTATAAAAAATAACTCAAGAATATTGAAAAAAAATGCAAATTTTGATATTGTTAACTCCATAACAATGTTACATTTTCGACTCATAATCAAGGCAGGAATCCACTTGTAAGGTATTATGAACTGGCTCTGTTACATCTTGTATAATACGTATAAAGATGGAGTTTACATAAAAATATGTAAAATATTAATTTACGCGGTCCCTAATTTGTGACACAACATAATAATAACAAAACCTAATAACTTCTCGAAAATTTCTAATAATGTAATAGAATGAAACCATTTTTTCGATATCCATAAATTATAACTTTTTCACATAAACAATAAAGAATTAATTATGAAAATCTAAAAACTCTCATAAATCAACATTCCCTCATGTTTCGCCCCTATTATAATTATTTGCATGAAACTAAACAAGTGCAGTGTATCAAGCATCAGCTCCGTATTAGAGCAACAATTTTCTATTTGAACCACTTATGAAAACTCCATTTGCTCAAAGGCATGCAATTTTTTTAGGACAAGGATATATAACAAATTACCACAAGAGATCACAATTGCAAAACATCTAAAATTCCGTGCATTGCTGACTGAAAAGCTTTTTAATTTCGGAAGAAACCAGCTGGAAGAGATCAACAAAACTGTCACAGAACAGAATGTGGAGAAATGCGGTCTGAATAAAAAAGTAATATCATTATCTTTGAAATTGGTAAAAGACACCTGGAAGAGGTCCTCCGATACCTACTCTGTCTATACTTTTGTTTTTGTACTATCTACCTTGGTATTAATTTATTTATTTACACTTTTTGCTTGATCATGTATGTATATACTTTTTACTCTAATTTACTTTACTTTCTTTTTCTTTTTATTCTTCTAATAATGCAACCATGAAATGAAATATTTAAATGGAGTCTCAATGTATGGAATGGCTACTTACATCAGAACATGTATTTTATGTACCTAGCGAGGTAGGTAACGATAAAGGCTAGTGATGTGCCAAGTCGTATTTTTTCTAACTCGAATACCTCGAGTTGAAATGTTGGCAGACTCGAGTCGCAACTCGAGTTGACTCGATGTCTATTTGAGAGTTGAGACTGCCAGATCGGTGCGTAAAAACGTCATATTACTGTACGGGTGCGTTTTACGTATACTCAACTCGATGTCGCAAACTCGTTAGTCAATCAACTTTTTGAAAAATAATATAAATAAGGAAAGACAAGGATACATAATAGATTTACGTATTAATGAAGAGATAAATACTCAAGAATGTGTTTTTTCTTCAAGTGATTTACTAATGTGGAGGTGTTACCTATGTCTTTATAATTACAGGCACAGAATTTGCATTTGACCGTATCGTCATTATTATTTTTGGAAAAAACTCCCATGAGACGCTCTTATTTTATTATTTTCAGGGAGCAGTCCTCCTGAAATTGTAGTAATTAATAATCGTTTGTGAAGTATAAATATATTTAGTTTATATAACTGGTAAATAAGTTAATAATAATACTAGATTACCCGCTGCACAACGACGCGTGCAATTTAGCCTCGATGATGATTAACTGCAGTATTTATTTTATTTTACGAAAAGCGCTCGTCTGAGACTTTTTAAATTTTCGAAATAGGGCACCGTTTCGCGGAGATATTCGTGAAAACCCAAAAACACAACCTAACCTAACCTAAACCAGGTTGGGTTGGATAAAATAAGGTTAAGTAAAGTTAGGTTAAATTAGATTAGGTTAGGTTAGGTCGGGTCAGGTTAGATTTGGTTCATCATCATACATCAGCTCCTGTACTCCAATTTTCGAACGCCGCGATTTCGATTCCATGATTTATCTCCAGCGTTTGAGTTATGGGCTCTTCTCCAGCGTTTGAGTTATAAGATTTATATGAGATTTGACGCTGTCTGAGATAATCCATGTTTCGTAGGTATAAGAAATTGTCACATTAAGATGTTGACAATTCTAACTCATGTTTAGTTGCAATTTTCAGAATATGAATGATCTATTATCTTCAGAATAGAGATGAATCTTACTCACGTGCTGGTGCATTGCGATTCTAATAGGTTACTTAAATTATACTTAACACTACAGTTTAAATTTACTCTGCGTGATCTACATAGGTAGATCACGATTTCTTTACGAGTTACGATTTTGATTTGTTAAGGTTTATGATGTACGATTTTGCGTTTGAGTTTGAGGTTTTACTAGGTTTACGAAGTTTACGAGGTTGATTTATGAGAGTTCTGCAAAATGAGAATAAATACAATAATTAGAATAATACCTTATGATTTAGCTGATGTCAGAAGAAGCAGAATTGCGATGTTTGTTACCGGGAGGAGCAGAAGATCCTATATCCTGAAACCTCTTAGAAAGGAGTGATTACCGCTCTGCGGATATTTTATAGGCTCGTGCCAACGAAATGTCGCACCATAGTGTTGTGCGACCGAAAAATGAAGCTCTTGAATTAATAATTATTTCAATATTTTAAATATTTTCATTACCCGATATTTATTATGTTACATGTTAAAATCCAACTTAAATTCATAAATCATTTACAGTTGTAGCTTTTTTCGAAATACTTCAACATTTCATTATCAAATTACCTTTTATTACCGTATTATTAAATGACTCGCATATTTACCAATATACAAAATAAATCAGGTCTATGTGACTACAAAGTATTTAAAAAAAATATCAATTTTTGTATGTATATATTTGTGCATTATATTTAATTAAATAAATAAAAATATGTCCTCGTATATGCATTCTTATTTTTTTTGTATTTAGGGTGAATGAAAAATATTTGTACCGTAAAGACAGCTGGTTAATAAATAGATATAAATATTTTTCAAATAACACATTACATTTTTAGTGATTTTCTGTCTCACTATCTCCTGTTTTTAAGAAAATATGGTCCTTGTTATATATTGCATGAGGTAATAAGGTTTTATAAAAAAGCTAATATAAAAAGGTATTTTTGTCACTGGGGAAATCAACCGGCGAATAGACCCGTTGGACAGGAACCGGTGGAGAAGAATTTTGCAGCCAAGACCCACCCCGGGTCGTCGTGCTTGCGATGATGATAGTTTCGTCACTAATTGTTGCCGTGAGACCAAGAAGTCGGAGAATCTAGCTATTTAAAGAGAAAAATGTACCAAGGATATTATCTAATATTCAACCCTCCACCTGGGAGGCTCTGAGGCCCACCGCCTTAACATGACACCTAAAGGTCAGAGGCGTAGCAACAAATTACCAGACCCCCGAACAAATACGTATGGAAGGCCCGTTTCTTTATTTTATTTGAAATAAAAAATATGTATAGGGTATTTTTTTAGATGTATAGATGTAACACATTAAAACCATGATAATGACAAAGGTATTGGAAAAATAATTTGATGCCATTGGTGTTTAAATTTCCCTAAAACGAGCCCCCTTTCAGGATTCAAGCAAGTTGGTCCTATTATCGTAGCACAAGCTTTAAGCTTAGTTTTAAAATATGTAGTAAGAATATTGATGCGACGCGTATTCCGTGTGTGCTCTCTATTTTATTATAAAAATATATACGATTACGATACCATGATTTTTGAAATAATTTTGCATAATTTGAAACATTTTTCTTGCTTAAGTATATGGTGAGATGGCAAACGTAACTGCCAGTTGTCAGCTGTCAAATTGAATGTCGCTGAAAAAAATGATGCCACTTCAAAAACGAACCCTAAAAAAACACCAATACCATAGCCATTATCACATTTTTTTTTTCATTTAATTTCATTTTAAAGTTCTACGCCCCAAAAAAACACCCATATTCAAAAGTTAAATTATAAGGCATATGTATCAAAAAAATGTTATTTTCATGTACGAATAGATGTCATTGCTAAAGATACTTTTCTAAAAGACGTTTCCTCGGTTGGGTCAAGTTAAAGTCAGATGTGCTTCGGTTTATCTGTACTTTTCAAAGTTAAAACTTTGTTTATAGTACAAAAAGTTACAATGGAATTATTTTAGTTTTAAATTTGAGATCAACTCTTAATCACCCACTCGTTACAAAAGTTTTTTTAATTTTTGATTTAATTGTTGAAATTACTCGGTCCCCCTGGCCCCCGACCCCGCCACGTAGCTACGCCACTGCTCATGGTGTCCGTATCCTCTTCTGTATTGTCAACTGCAGCCCATTATAGGTCAAATCTCTCCCCCCATAAGTAATCCATTTATCGTAATCCATCTAATTTCTTTTCCTGCTGGTTTTAACACTTTGCAAATATCCGAGTAGTTTCTCCGAATTTATCGCATTCCAAGTCGTAAACATAATGGCACCTATTCTCTTAGAACTTTCCAGACAACGCGCACGCCATCATCGTCTACGGCATACAATACGTCAAACACACATTTCACTTTCTTTATTAGAAATATTCCACACTCCATTTTATTTTTATTAATTATTTACATACACAGATAATTAATTATTTTTAACATACAGATATCAGGTCATCAATGACCCTGGTCCTAATATAGAAACGATGTAGAAAAAAAAACTATGAGTTGTGTGTAAAAAGTAAAAATATAAATAAAAGATATAAGATATAAAACTAGAGTGCGTGGGTTCAGAGCCAACTAACTTTATGAAGTGGCATGGTATAGTCCTTAATGTAAGCAAATATTGCTTTAAGTTTATGATTTTTGGTTATGGTTAGCATAGAATATAAGGTCATAATTTGGTTAGCATTCAAAAGACTGCTAAATATGCATATTAAAATAAACCTGAGTCACGAAGAATATATTCTGGTTTGTGTAACTGGATGAGATGTCGTTGTCGGAATTATTCATTCTAAGTAGAAGGAAGAAATACCTTAGATTGGTAACGCAAATCTTGGTGTCAAATAGGCTCGGAGATCTCATTGATTAGACAGGCATGTTTAATTTATTTGTGAAAGATCAATGGAGGTAAATAGAGAAATACAGAGATATTTCGCAGAAATTATTCATGTTTGATAATAACATATTTTAACACTAATGCTTTCATTTAAGTGTCAAACTGTAAATGGTAAATTTTACAAAATTTTCTTTAATAAATTCAGAAGCGAATGATGTGTGAAAATTATGAACATAATTTTGCATCACAGTTGATGACTGAAATCTGTTGAATCGCTTTTGAAACCGAATTAAAATTAAAAAGTAAAATTAAAAATAAAAAAAAATAAAAAAAACTCATAGGTACTCGATTTTTTCGGACAAAAATATAAAACAAATTTATTTTAAATTTGGATTTTTAACTGAATAAAGATTATATTCAGGTTGCAAACTGAACAGTGGACGAGGCCGTTTATTTTCAATGGAATACCCATGAAAAAGGACGCCAGATGTACTAGACGTCTTTTTACGAAAGCTTTAGAGAGTTCAATTTTCAGCTAAAGTTTAAATGAAAAATTACATTGTGAAAAGCAAATGACGCTCTTATAAATTATAATTAAGGCTTATTTAAAATAAAAGCATTTGAGACAGTACGCTATTTTTAATCTATTACTGATAAAATGTACCTTTTGAGTTTTTATCGGGGTGGTTGAAGGAGTGTGAGAACTTACTCAATTATTACTTTCCATTTGCTTTCCTCGCTATGATGAATCGTGCTGTGAACTGTTGATTTCCTTAATCAATTAATGTATATTATGGATGTCTCACAGAGATGAAACTGTATTTTATTATTATTATGGGAAAGTAGGTATATAGAAGTCATTTATGGTGTATATCGGACTTACGACCGATCGTATGGTAGGCTTAAGTGATCACTTTACACATATGTAACGTTCGCCATTTCCACCATGATAGAATATACCATGTCGTACTAATTTTTGGAAGTTGTATATATTTGGATTATATGACACACTCAATGAGCGACATTAACGATATCAAAAATAATTAGCGACATCTGTGGGGATTTAGGGGGAAAGAAAATGGCTGTCACAGGCCGGTATAATAGGTTGTTACAACACGTACGTATATGTAAAAGGCAGTCAGTTGATTTTGTCAATTAGTATAACTCGTGTATGTATGTTGAATAAGGTGTAATTGGTTACACATTCTTCCGCTAAGAGAAGAATTCCTTTTGAAAACCGTAAATTTTTTTGATGGTCAGATTTTTTCAATTTATCTTTCCAAGTGATTCATTTTATTTTATTAGAATATCTGACAAAACTGACAAATATGGCTTATTATAATACGATCGAAGATATGTTTCGTATGTTTGCTATCGGTCACGAAAGTTCCATACCTACACGAGTATTTATGAAAACATCGAATTTAAATACAAGAAGCTGTTCCCGTCGCAGGCTCTCGCGACACAACATGTATGCATTTAAAGCGATACAAATTTTATTCCGGCAATATTTTACCTACACCTTCTTTCAAATGCATCAGCGCGCTGCCATGGAGCAACAGCAAACATCTACGTAATATCATCCACAGGGTGTTTCCGACATCGTGCTACCTACAATTTTGAAATAACAAGAAAGCGAAAAAAGGATTAAAAATATTCTACTGAAACTTTTATTGATATTAATATCACTTAATGATTTGGCAGCTACTTCGTGATGCAACATTATGATTCAAAAATATTCTTTAATTAATTTTGTATAACACGCACACAATTATTATTAAGAGTTATTATTGTTTCAGTTCTAGTTTCGGGAAGATCGGAACTTCCCATGGACTGGTATAAATGATAACTTATTAGTTATTCTTGACAGCTATTTGAATTTACATCAGCCCTGATGATGGACCCTGCAATGAGATCTGAAACATCGGCCAGAGAGGTCACATATACACGGCAGAATATCCCAGAAAACTATACACTATTCACAGAAGATTCAGAACGGCCGTGAAAACCTGAGAACATATTTATTTGAATTTGTAATACATATATTTGAAAAATATACATTTATTTAATAAATTTTTGTACACACGTATGAAAATAAAAACGATTGTTTTTTAAGTTCTACCTTTTTTATTTTCTGAGGCGCGTTTCGCCTTATGGGGGCATTATCAATCTAAATATTTTACATTCAACAACTTTTGTTTATATTAAAAGTATTAGGAAAAACCTTAATCCAAAAACCTTAATTAATTCTTAAAATTATCTAGCATCTCTTTCTAATACTTTTAATATAAATAAAAATTGTTAAATGTAAAATATTTAGATTGATAATGCCCTCATAAGGCGTAACGCGCCTCAGAAAATAAAAAAGGTAGAACTTAAAAAACAATTGTTTTTATTTCCATATGACTTTAAACTTACCTCTGAAACAATAAATTTTTGTTAATTATGTGGATCGATAATTAAACAAATATTGTTTTAAAACAATGTTTTTAATAAATTTTAGAAAAATATGGCGCATTAAATGAGAAAATATTTCTTATTCAGTCTTGAAGTAATTATGAAAAAATAAGAAATTAGACTTTTAAATTGTTAATTACGTTTACTATTGCATTATCGCCGCCAAAGCAGTCAACAAACAGGATGAAAGTCCGTTGTACATCTTTTTATCGCTTGGACATTATTGTACGTGCTTTAAATGCTGAAACATCTCTTCAGAAATTTTACATTATATGAGGCGGATAGAACCTTACAGATTGTATATGTTGTTATTTGGGTCCTACGTCGAACTTGACAGCTACCAAGAGAAGTGCTGCCCACCCTTGCTGCTCAAAACTAAAGCTTAGTACTGTCTCTTCATTGTTCCACATGGGCGGAAAAGGTCCGACTTGTCATTGTAAAGTATACTTGCCGGCCAAAAGTTTCCAGATGATTTATATTTTTCTCACCCATTTTATTTGATGAGGTTGTGCTATATTATTTTGGTTTCTCAAATTTTGAATAATTTTCAATTATTTCAATTCTGTTAAACAAATACGCCCATATTTATGACATCGCTGTGAAACTCAATATTAATGAAGTCTTAATTGAGGCGTAGACATTCTCACTAAATTAATAATTTAACACAAAATTCGACACTGCGATATTTCTATTTGTCCTTTGATAAAAACCACAGGTATTCAATTATTCGAATTTAATCAAGCGCTGCATTGTAATAAGTGTGCTGCCAATCATGATTTATGTTCAATTATTTTACAGTAGTTTAGTAGTATTTAGAGTACGTTGAAGCTTAAATATTACAATTGGTGTATTAAACAAATACTTCTTTCTCTTTTAATTATGAAATGTATTCATGCCAGTTTTTTTTATCATTTTCAGAGCTTTCAGATTTGGGTCTGGCCCTGCTAAGAGATCTCCTATTTTAATGTTTTATTAGCTTTTGTTTTTGATACTATAAAAAGTTTGACTTGTATTCTTTTATCTGATTTTTCTAGTTTGTAGCTAAGTTGTTCAATATTTTTCAGCATTTTTAGCAACGCCTCCTACTATACTGCTATGTATATGTTACAGTTTATCTGTATTTCTAGTGAGTTTATCATTTCACTGGCATTTTAGTTCAATTATATTCAAGGTCATTCTTATTATATCCAAACAGATTTATACCAATAGAAATTAAATGAAAAATATTTTATCTGATATGTTACTAGTGAAATTATATTGATTTCCGAACTGTCATTAAAATTAAATTTGACAGATCATGACATATGTTCATGTAACATGTATAATATGTAGATCAATGCCTACTACTATGTATAGGTACAAGTGACGACTTATGCACGTGGGGGGAGCTAGCACTACCCTGCACTAGTTCTTCGCTATTGTAAAATATTTTTGGTATTTCTAGTGTTAGAATATAATATTTGAAATGGTAACATCAAATATACAAGTAGCGCCCTCTATATCCGTAGTGAATTTAGCTTCTCTATGTATAACTTACATCTTACATCAAAAAAGAATTCAGGTACAAAATGACGTGATTTCAAATGAAATTAAAATTTTATTCGATACATTAAATCAAAGTACTTCTATTTCCAAACGAGAATTCATTAAAATGTGTTTAATAGGTAGTTTCACTCGATGTTAAAGGTAGTTCGGAACCAGCCTGTGGGTCAGTGAATCATGCACGGCGCAATATTCACGGGCGGAAAGATTTTACTGGCAAAATGCCAACACCATACCGACATCTAGCGACACTATTGGACAGGGAATGATATTGGCTGTCAAAGAATAAAACTTGGTAACTTTGAACTTCGTGAAAGTTCTAAATCAGCTGCCATTTTTCAATGCGAGTTAATCATGCGCCCGGTTCTCTGAATTGGTGGGTTTTATTAACGTGGGATCAGTATTTTTCAATATTTTGAATAAACCGACATACTTGACCCTTTGCCGAATTCCAGTACGTGGTGGAGTATCGACATAATTAAGAAAAAAATTAGAAACTGGGAAAAATTAGAAGCACTATAACCAAAAATTCAAGTAAATTAATATATATCTAGGTTCTGCGGGCGGCTATCCTGATCGCTGCGTGGCCATTAGTGTCTACAATTAGCTGTCGCCTATTGTCTGCTGCTTTTCATAAAATTTTGTTATTTCGAAATGGACAATAGAAATGTTGCGCATTCTATGCGTCGTTCTTGTAGCAATTATAATAAAGATTGCCTGGCTGCTAAATAAATCTAGCCTGCTCGGTCCTGCGGGCGGCTCCGCAGGGAGCTGGGCGGCCGACAGTAGCCGCTACACGCCCCTTAAAGCCCGATACTCAGCCATTGGTATCTGCAATTGACTATTAGCTACCCTGGCCGCTGCGTGGCCGATAGTGGCTGCTGCGCGGCCATCTGTGTCTGGAATTAGCGCTCGCTCACTGCCTGGTACAATAAAAGAACTAAAATAACAAAAATAATAATTGAACTAAAATTAGAATTGGTGAATCAAGTGATGAAATATAATATTTTGGTGCAAATACTTCAAGTTAGATATGAATTATTGCACAGAATGAAACTAAGTAAGGATTTTCATTCATACATATATGTTTCATTCATACATACATCACAATACAAGAAGTGGCAACAGTATAAGACTACAGAAAAAAAAACAAAATTACTTGAATTAATGATTAGTTAAATAAAAAAATTATGCACTGAGGACCCAAAATCTTCGACAGCCTACCAAAGATAATACAAAATAAAGGAATTTATATTACAGTGGAAGAAATTGTTATGAAAAGTTACTATTATCATATACCTACTACTTACTATACATAAACATAACTATACATAAACGTACACTACTTACTGCTTACTATACATAACTACTTACTATACATAAACGTGGAACTAGATAAACATTACTAGATAAAAAAACACAGTAATAACGAGCTGGCCCAAAAAGTGTCAAGTCGCAGAAATATAACAATTGGTAAATTACATACCCCTGTGTACTACCACAACTGGTCAGCATCACTACACATTTAGGTGTGTAATGATGCTGAGCATGTAAATGTAATGGTTTAAAGAATTGCCGGTTGAAATGAGGATTGAAAAAATTATGAGGCATTTAAGAAAAACGTTAAAAAATATCTTCAGAGTTAATTAAATTTTTATTTTATTATATATGTAAGCCACCCACTTGTTATTAAATTGTGTGTACATTTTATAATATTATTCTCTAGAAAAATATACAATATATTTAAAATGTAATGATACTCCTCTCCTATACACGAGTTTATGTCACTCATGTAGAAGAGAAATATCCATTATAAGTAACTGTCTCTATCTTTATTCTAAAAAAATTTATTTATAAAAAATTTTAATAATTAAAAAAAGTAAGAATTGAAAAAAGAAAAATAAAATATTATAAAATTTAAATTATCTCTCTAAAATATGCGACTCGCATACATTCACTTCACTCAATGACGCACACAGTCTTAACTAACATCAATTCATACAGTTATACTTTTAAAAAAATATCCTTAAAACTTATAATAAGGGGTAGTAAATTTACCTTAAAAAACATAATATTGCAGTACATAATCATTAGTCATTTAAAAGTTTTTCATAGTTTACTTTTTGTACTCCAGTTTCTCCTCCTATATTCACTGTAGGTAGTTTTCAACTTTCAACTCCTCTATATTCACTGTAGGTATTTTGTATTATTGTTTTCGGTAAGCTGGTGAAGATTTTAAACTTAATTTTTATACATCAAACAATTTTGATATATTTTGTGATATATTTTTGATTTTCATCTGAAGTCTTATTCCTACTATCGCCGCCTCTTGTATCGTATGAATGAAAATCCATATTTAGTTTCATCCTGTTATTAAAGTTATTGAGAAATAATCCATGACTAATTTTAAATATTTGTACAAAAACAGTATATTTTATTCTCTGATTCACTAATTCTAGTCTTAGATCAATCAACATTTTTGTAATTTTTCTTCTTCTATTGATTTTCTTTTTTTCAGATAAATACAAACCACTGATATCCTTTAGTTTTGTACACCTCAATGAACTTTTATATCAACATAACCTTAGTTCGTGACTGGTGCACGCCACTTCTAAAGATGATGGCAAGAATAAGTAAAATAAAAACAAAAAAATAATGTTTCGTTTTGCCGTTGTGAATTAGTTGTAGATTCATCAATTTACTCTGGCTCAAAGCGCAAACAACCCAAAATAATATTATCAAAAATACTAATGCAAAAGCAACCTTTATGTATAATAAATCATTTGAAAGTAGGTACTAATTTAGATATGTGTAATCTTTTTAAGAAGCACAGATCTATGCCTATTAACATTAGATTACGGTATAAAGTAGGTATATTCTACATTAACATGGTTCTAGATTTACGATTTACAAAAAACTTTTCACACCGAAGATAAGTGATAAATATGTTCAAAGAACATATAAAATATATATACAAAACCGATAATATTTAATAAATTTACATGAAATTTTATAAAAGACGATATATAAGGAAAGGCCTGAAAGAAAAATTAATCAATCAATAAGAAAGATTTATTATGGAATGTTAATTTATCTGTGACATTTTTCTTTATTTTATACAGGGTGTCCCGTATCTCGACATCAAGCCGAAATCAGATGACAGGCCTGTTATCAGTTAATAGTTAATAGTTATCAGAAAAATATTTAAAAATATCTAAGTCAAGTGTTTTAAAAATTATAAACATTCGTTTTAAACAGTCTTTTCACTCCTGTTGCTACAAAACTTTATTTTTCTTCATTATTTTTATTATTATGTAATCCTGTATAATGATGTTTCTATAAACTTTTGTCCAAAATTCAAAGCCAACTGCTCCAGCTTAGAAGAAAATGACACTTTTTGACCAAACCAAGTATTCAAAATCAATACTTAGCCCAGTTTTAAGTGACTGTTTTTTATTTTTTTATTATTTTTTTTATATTTTTCTGATAACTATTATGACTTGGCCTGTCACCCGACTTCGGCTTGACTATAGATATTTTTGTTGAGTTGAGATACGGGACACCCTGAATAAACTTAGGTTACTTTGTTACTTTACCTTTTTAACAAAAAAAAACCTACTGACAAGCCGGTCTCGCGGATTAGTGATTTTTTCTTTGTTGCAATAAATAAAGTACGAAATGAATTATCAATTATTTAAATTTTTAAAAAACACCTGCTACAGTCGAGGTGTTAGGAGGTTAGACCCGGGAGCTCACCACGAGCATGTTGTTTTCTCACGGGAATCGGGGAGGCTAGGAGGAGGCTCCCGATCGGTGACATGCTCCCCGGCTATCTGGTGACAGAAGATAAAACGGAACTGAAGAACTTGGGAGAGTTCATAAAGAGACTCTTCGGAAGGTTTCACTTTGCAGTAGACTTGCGGTACAGTACAGTCCGGCAAAGTTGTCACTATTTTTTCAATATACATTTACGAAAGTGTCTTCTAAAATAAATCCATAATTATTTATTTATGTATAAGTATATTCATAAACTTGAACCACACTGTATAATCTAATAAATGGAGGAATCAATAAACACTAACCACCTCAGAACATGTATAATATTAGGTCCTTACATATGAAATTGACGTTTAGTATGGGAGGAACATAAAGCCGATTTTTTTTTATTATAATATATTTATTTAATCAAAGTATGTACCATTGCTATCTATGCACTTTTGCCATCTCATAGGTAGTTCATCGATCCCTTTACTAAAAAAACCATTCGGACGGGAATCAATAAAAATCTTTGAAGGCGGTTTGGACTGCCCCATGGGAGTTGAATTTTTTCCTTTGCAAGAAGTTATCCAAATTTCGAAAAAAATGGTAATCTGTTGGGGCAAGGTCCGGAGAGTACGGTGGATGTCTTAGACATTCCAATTGAAGCTCCTCTAATTTGGTAGCCGTCTGTTGTGCAGTGTGTGGTCTAGCGTTATCATGAAGCAGCAGTGGCCTAGAGCGATTAACCAGCCTCGGTTGTTTAGCAGCTAGCTTTTCCATCATGGTTTGCAGTTGCTGACAATAGACATCTGCCGTAATCGTCTGGCCAGATTTAAGAAAGCTGTAGTGAACGACACCAGCACTATTCCACCAAACGCTCACAAGTAACTTTTTTGGAGTCAATTTTCGCTTGGGGCATGGTTTGGCTGGTTCAGGCAGGGTTCAGCCATTGCGATGAGCGCTTCTGATTATCGTACAGGATCCACTTTTCATCACAGGTAATGATTCGATTTAAAATCCCTTCATTATTGTGACGGTTGAGTAATGCAACGCAGCAGTCAACGCGCGTTTGTTGATTTGCTTCACTCAATTCGTGAGGTACCCACCATTCAAGCTTTTTCACCTTACCAATTTGCTTCAAGTGGATTAAAACAGTTTTATCACTAACACCGCAGCCTGCAGCTAACTCGGATGTGGTTTGCGATGGATCCGCTTCCACAATAGCCTTCAATTCTTCATTATCAACTTTGGTCTCCGGCCGTCCACGGGGCTTGTTCTGCAGGTCGAAATTTCCAGAACGAAAACGTTGGAACCAAAAACGCACTGTGTTTTCTTTTGCGGCACCGACGCCATACACATCATTAATCCTTCGAGCCTTTTCTGCAGTACTGGTGCCACGGTGGAACTCGTACTCGTAAATAACGCGATATTTCAAGTTTTTCATTTGGTAAACTGAGTGACGCAAAGAAAAAAACAATTGAGGAAAAAACAAATGAATTATAATTTTCTAAACACAAATACATGAGTAAATAGCTGTATAAATTTGGATTTGGAATTCCTAACCAAAGAGAAGATATTTGAGATCAAATTTGCCCGTACGGCAAAACCTCAATTTCATATGTAAGGACCTAATATTATACAGGCTATCTCGTTTTGAATAGAAAATATTGTTTATACTTTGGGTTAAATGTGTATAGGCACGGAGATAAGTGAGATCAAAGTTTGAATTTTTTTCAATATTTCTGACTTATCTTTCGTAAAAAGGTTTAGACTTTCATGAAAGTAATATATATCGAATATAAAAAAATATTATCTACAAAAAATAGAAAATGATTTGTATCGAATATTAAAAAAATTTGAGTTTTGTTTCTATTCCAATAAAATGATTAGGTGTAACTTTGCAGACATTCGATTTTTTTGTAAGTATTTATTGTATTTTGTTTTGTTTTTTATTTTACTTATTATTATATATATTCAATAAAAGTTGCAATAGTGATAGTCCAACATTTTATAGAAAATAAGTTGAATAAAATTATAAGAAATATTGAAAAAAATGCAAGCTTGATTGAAGAATACTCCTCCATAAGAAGTTTTTGATACTAGCTATGAGACACCGTATATACCTATGTATATAGCGAGTTAGGTAGTGGCCGACGGGCTTTCATATATTAAGAAACCTGTATATGTATAGGCGGACAGCGTGTAAATAGCCATTCGCTTGGTGAATTTAGTAGTCAATTAATACTCTCATAATCATGCAAAAAAAATGTCAAATTACATTTCCTCTCTCTGAAAAACATACAGGAGTAAACCAAATAATATGCCTTCAAATGATTACTGACCTGCGATAGACTATTTATTCTCTTCAACTTCGCAGATAGTCGAAAACATCTGGTCAAAATCTTCGCGCCCTGTGTGTGTAAAAAATAAAAAAAGTGGCGTCCTTTTTAAACAGATATCTTGAGAAGTTCTTGATAGTTCCTCCACGTCACAAATAACACGGGTAGAAATATAAACTGTTGAAATCTCGGAAAATATGATTACAACGTTTACTAATCAATTATAACATCCATTTATCCGATGCGAAAAAATGCACATTCCAGAAGAAGCAGAAAAAACGCAATCAATTTTCCTTCTTTTCGTAATTCGGAGGCAAAATTCAAATATGTTTCTTCGCACCGCGCAGGCTGACTAACGCCATCAGCGTCGAGTTTAGCCTCACAGAAGCAGCGTCATTTTTGACGTAATATGGAAAAACTCGAAATATGCCTCCAGGAAACGTTATTATATTTTTTAATAGATATTAAATTAATTATCATTTCGAGAGATATATACATTTGTCTATTATGTCTTCTTACCAAAATCCGATATACGAATTCCAATTATATATTTTGTAAGGATAGTTTTTATTATTATTTAGTTAAAAATTACGTTTTAATATAAAAAAATTATTTATCGATATAAATTACCGATCTATTGACACTGAACTGAATTAAGCAAATTGCATGGTTAAAAATGGGAAGTATCTAGCTTTAAAAATATCGTTTTGTATATATTACTTGAAGGAAAAATTAATGGTCTTGGAGAACTTTACCACCACTTTTTTATTAAAATGTAGATCATTCAATAATTATGAAACAACTACGATATTATTAAAAAAATATAAGCCATACGTCTAAACGATTCGTCTTTTGCGAAGGTTAATTCTTTATATTAGGTCCTTACATATGAAATTGGCGTCTTGCCGTACTGGCAAATTTGATCTCAAATATCTTCTCTTTGGTTAAGAATTCCAAATCCAAATTTATACAGCTATTTACTCATGTATTTGTGTTTTAAAAATTATAATTCATTTGTTTTTTCCTCAATTGTTTTTTTCTTTGCGTCACTCATTTTACAAAATGAAAAACTTGAAATATCGCGTTATTTACGAGTACGAGTTCCACCGTGGCACCAGTGCTGCAGAAACGGCTCGAAGGATTAATGATGTGTATGGCGACGGTGCCGCAAAAGAAAACACAGTGCGTTTTTGGTTCCAACGTTTTCGTTCTGGAAATTTCGACCTGCAGAACAAGCCCCGTGGACGGCCGGAGACCAAAGTTGATAATGAAGAATTGAAGCTATTGTGGAAGCGGATCCATCGCAAACCACATCCGAGTTAGCTGCAGGCTGCGGTGTTAGTGATAAAACTGTTTTAATCCACTTGAAGCAAATTGGTAAGGTGAAAAAGCTTAAAAGGTGGGTACCTCACGAATTGAGTGAAGCAAATCAACAAACGCGCGTTGACTGCTGCGTTGCATTACTCAACCGGCACAATAATGAAGGGATTTTAAATCGAATCATTACCTGTGATGAAAAGTGGATCCTGTACGATAATCGGAAGCGCTCATTGCAATGGCTGAACCCTGCCGAACCAGCCAAACCATGCCCCAAGCGAAAATTGACTCCAAAAAAGTTACTTGTGAGCGTTTGGTGGACTAGTGCTGGTGTCGTTCACTACAGCTTTCTTTAATCTGGCCAGACGATTACGGCAGATGTTTATTGTTAGCAACTGCAAACCATGATGGAAAAGCTAGCTGCTAAACAACCGAGGTTGGTTAATCGCTCTAGGCCACTGCTGCTTCATGATAACGCTAGACCACACACTGCACAATAGACGGCTACCAAATTAGAGGAGCTTCAATTGGAATGTCTAAGACATCCACCGTACTCTCCGGAACTTGCCCCAACAGATTACCATTTTTTTAGAAATTTGGATAACTTCTTGCAAAGGAAAAAATTCAACTCCGATGGGGCAGTCCAAACCGCCTTCAAAGATTTTATTGATTCCCGTCCGAATGGTTTTTTTAGTAAAGGGATCGATGAACTACCTATGAGATGGCAAAAGTGCATAGATAGCAATGGTACATACTTTGATTAAATAAATATATTATAATAAAAAAAAATCGGCTTTATGTTCCTCCCATACTAAACGCCAATTTCATATGTAAAGACCTAATATTAAATATATTTGCCTCTCGTAGCACGGCCGTAAAAACTCGGACTAGCTAATAAAAAGTCCTCTGGACGTTCAATAATCTTACTTCAAACCCCAAATTCTTCATTTTGCAAATGAAAAGTTCATCAAAAAACACCAAATATAACACTCGCAATTGAACCTTTTTAATACGTTTCGGCTAAATTTTACTTTTTGTGGGCCCAGAAGACTACCTCAACGAAAATATTTGAAAACGATTTTTATATATGTGATATATTATTTTTTGTCTCAGAAACGAGAAAAAATATTTTGACAGCTCATAAAATCACTTCTCCACTGGGATTATAAACGGCATTTTTGTTTTACGTTTTTGCGCGGCTTGAACAGCGGCCACTTCGGTCCGCGCTCGCCGCAGGTAGAGAGGCCTCGTTGTTTTCCCTGGTAATGGCTGGTGCTGGGGGTGGCCCGCACGGTGGAGCACGAGCGGAAGTGTTTCCTTAGACCATCTGTAAACACAACCTGATCGAGCTGCGGGGTGGCTGGAGACACTTGCGGGTGTATGTGGATAAATGTATATATAGAGAACTTGCGGTGTTACTGCGTAGTACACAAGATAAGGTATAGTATATCTACGTTTATTGTATCTGATATTAATTGTTGATATGGGAGTTACTTTGTGGTGCAATAATTAATTGAACATTGTAGCACACACACCTTGAGTTAAATTTATCACGATTATAGTTTCGAGAGGAACAGTCCCCCTTATCATCAGTAATTTAAACTAAACTAGAAACAGAATCATCTACAACAAAAAATCAAAATGCACTTGTTACGGGAGATATATTTCGAGGTAACGCCGTGACGATTTTTTTTTAGATTTTTCAATTCTTGGTAGCCCTTGGAAGCCAAAACATCGATTTTCGCTAAAAAATCTGCCAATTTGTTACTGTACAATTAATAATAATTAAAAAAGGAAAAAGTTTCCTGGGTTACCTGCTAAATTGCGTGAAGAAGTGCTGTGCAAAATTTCAAAATGATCGGTCCAGTAATTTTGAGTTATGGCATACACGGACTTCAAAAATAAAGAACTGAGTTTCAGAAAAACGCATTAAAGTTTTGCACACTATAAAATTCAAAATAAAATTCGACAATTATTTTATACTTACACATAGTCGTCGATGCCAGGTCCATACAGCAAAGAGCTTTCATCAAGAAGATCTAGAGCAGCCATACTCAACCTGCGGCCCGCCAAGCTTTTATGTGCGGCCCGAAGCACATTTAATCAGGAACGTGATTAAAAAAATCTGGCATTATAAGTTTTGAATATCTTGAAATATGCGCGAACAAAAAGACAAACTGCTGTCATTTTAAAACCGGCGATTTCTATGGTTTAAAAACGAATTTGTTTCAACCATAGATAGTTTCAACCACAGAGTAAATGTTTTGTGTTTGTCGTGTAATTTTTTAGCCATTTTTAGTGATCTTCGTATTCCACCATTACTGTTACATTCATCCATTACTGTCAGTTAAATCTTGTGTTTCAGTGTGTCGAATTCTTTTTTGAAATCTATAAGTATTCCTACTTTTTTTATCATTCAAATAATCCACACAATATTTTGAGTATACCCAAATCTTTATACAAACTAATATTGTATTATTAATACATCGCGCCTTTACGGTTTCCCGCCATAATGTGGTCTATGCAACTCTGGACCCTTTTTCGTTTTATAATATAGTCCTCCGTTACGTCTGTAATAAGGTATTAGAATCCGTACTCACAAATCATATTTATGTATGCGTTTTTTAATCTATTGTTTTTGTTAAAACGCTATACAGAAATAAACGCATTAATATATGTTTTCATTATTGTATTTTGAGTATATTGATGTAGGAAGACAAACCATGAGTATTATTATCGTTCTGTTATAGTTAAAAAAATATCTGTTAATCAATCAAATGGCGGCGGCCTAATCTTGAATCAATAAATGCTGTTTTTCCCTGTACGATTTTTTTCTGTCATATCGGTATAATGTTGCGGCCCGCGTAACTTATCGGTATAATGTATGTGGCCCGAAGAAAAAACTGTGTGGTTGAGTAGCGCTGATCTAGAGCATCTTTTTGTCCTTGTCTACGAAAAAAAATTCCAATAATAATAATCCATCCGGTAATCATCAGGTAAGCGCGTCCCTCAGATGCCCGAGCAGGTATAGAAAATCGGTCAGAGCATCGCTCAAGTGTTCATAACTTCGTCAATTTTTCTCCGATCGACTTGAAATTCGACACAATATTTTTGCAATGTTGTACATTCATTTAAAAAATTAAAAATAAAATGCAAAAAATGACCTTCTGCTCCACTCGAGTAAGATGACGAAATTTCTTTATTAGTTAGTTATAAATTACACCTGATAATGAGAGAGACTCACACTTATGGAAATAAAAACACTTTTTACTCCCTTTCTTTTAACTCGTAGCGTCTGCTTGTCTGACGAAAAAACTTTGGATCGATTTTTAACCCTTTTCCCGTGATCCAATCGAGCTGAAACTTTGCAAGCAGACTTGTGGCGACGATCAAGAAGATCTATCAAATTTTCGTTAAAAAAATTAATAATTTTTTGGATTTTACAAATTTTGAATGGTTTTTTCATACAACTTATTAGGTCTGGTAGACGCGAAACCTGATTATAGTATAATTTTGGATTTTTGAATTTTTTTTTATTACTCCTTTTCGTAGCGTTGCCCGACCGAAGCCTAACGCGTAGGTTAAGCGCCAAACCAGTTTCGACTAGTAAATGAGAAAGGGAGTATAATAAAAACTTGGTTTTTATGGGTTACTTTTTTTTCAAGTTCTACATAAAAAAAATGTATAACTTAAAATAAAATAAATGTCATATTTATGTAGGGTGTCAAAACTTTATCTTTAAGGTTTGTTACGCTTCAACAGGCTAAGAATCCCAATTACAGAAGTGAAACACATCACAAAACACCGGGAATCGAACCTGGAACCGTTAGTGTAAGAAGCCAGTGTCATACCCACCGGGCAATGAGGGACGCCATGGACATATTATCACTCTATCTTAATAATATCTATAATAAATATAAAACCATAAAAAATGGTAATTGTAATGATTTAATCAAGTCAGTAATCAAATCAAATCAGATATCACAAAGATCTTTCAATCAAAAAAAATATTTGTCATGTTTGAATATAAATCTCTTAAAGGTGTTTTTTGACTCGAGTCGAGAAAACCTCTGATCGAAGATGATATTAGGACAAGCCAACCTAATCCGATTTAACCTTTCAAAGGAACTCAGCCTTACGTTACTTGTCGTAAGCAAATATGATTTATGGAACCCGAAAGTACCTTCCCTAATGTATCATCTCGTACATCAACTCGAGCTTGCGTAAAAATAAATCCGATAGTAAAATAGTATAAGGAAAATACCAGTACCATAGACTAGACAACTTTATTTCGTTTTGCTACTAATAACTATGTTGTATTGTTTTTATGTAAGTAAGAAGCTCTTTTCCTGGGAAAAAAATACAGCCATTTAGGCGGATTTGTAATAAAAAAAATTGGAGGAACGTGTCTCATGTTGTAGGTACGCGCGGTAGAAGTTGCTAGAAGTAGAAGTCTTGTAAATTGGAATGTGAAACAATCTATACTAACACGCTAATTCTCAGGAACATACAAACCAACACTCCGCATACGTAATTTCAGGATTATTGATCATACCACGCAACAATCTATAAAAATGGGTAATCCAAAACACATTTCTTCTAGTCTCTAAACTATTGTAGTTATGTAGGTATACCCTGTAAAAACTCGGGTAGAGACAATGATATAATTCCCGTACTCTCTCGTGTAGAAGTATCTCAGAAACTTATTTTGTACTTTCTCCAAGATCCGAGCCCAGCCTTTTCTGGGGACAGTTAAACAAGCATAAAAAAATGTAATGTATTAATCACTGTAACATGTATTTATTTTATTTTCAATAAAGATTTTTTTTTAAAATGACACCTCCTTTTTCCCTCGTTCACGATGTATCTAGGTAATGCAAATTAAATATCATACAGAGCAAGCCTTCTGCATCCTTCCATATGCAGTGCGGCCCTCGTAGCCCAGTGGGCATGACACTGGCTTCCCACACCGAGGGTTCCGGGTTCGATTCCCGGTGAGGTCACAATTAATCTACGTGATTTACTCAAGCCTGGGTGATTTGTGATGTGTTTCGCTTCTATAATTGGGCCTCTTGGCCTGTTGAAGC
>JADDOH010000506.1:0-44815 GCA_016648135.1 Agrypnia vestita
TGATGGACGAGAGCCGTGTCCGAACGGCTGGCTTGCAAAAAAAAAACAAAAATAAAATATTACAAAAAAAACAAGAAAAACAAACTAACAGATGTTGAAATAATTATAATAAATTTAGGATAATCGTTTACTTTGAAATATTAGAGGCCGTACAGTCATAAAAGGCCCACAACGTGGAGCAATTTTCTTCATTTTTAAAACATCGAAGGTTTGGTAATTTATTAATTAATTATACAATTTTATTTTATTTTATTATATAATATTATTTAAAGTTTGTGTCATTTTAACAAAATATTCGTATTTAAATTATGTGTAACCTAGAAAATAAATTTTAAAACGATATATATCCATACAAAAATGTGATAAAACACGCAAGAGAAGATTTGAGAAAAAAATGTGAAATTTGCTCACTCTGTCGGACGATCGCCATAAGGAAAAATATAAATAAAATAGCTGTTTATTTGTCATATACTTTTCAAATATAAGGCTGTTTTAAGTGATATATATCCACATGTATGTTTAATGGTAGGTAACTACCTATCTTTTTGGTTCGAAATCAATTTTTTTTTCCACACGATTTTAAGGTTTTCTCTGCGAGTATGAATAAATAAATTATTTTGAAATTTGTGATGTGTATCGCTCAGTAATAAATGGACTTTGGCGCAGATGTTACAACAATTTTAGCTCTATACTCTGTTTAAGGAGCTAAAACTTCACCAAATTTATAAAACTGGGAAAACTTCGGTGGCTGAATCATGTGGAGAGAATGACCGAGCATCAAGCACCAAAGTCCCTGCTGAACTCAAGACCGATAGGGCTAAGGAGCTTAGGAAGGCCAAAATTAAGATAGAGCAACAACGTCCTCAAAGATGTATCTGCCTTGGAGCTTCTGAATTGGAGAGAGCTGGCACAAAACCGTAGAGGAAGACTCTTGAGGAGGCCAAGACCCACCAGGGGTTGTAGAGGCAAGAGTGATGATGATGGTGATCGCTCAGTAATGCTTAACAGTAGTTTGGACGAGTCGTTACTGAGCGTTACTGAGAAAATATGTAGCACATCATTTGCGATAAAATTAATACATAAATGAATTCGAAATCGGAACATTTTTTCATTATCGCTTTCACGAAATTACTCCCATAAACCGAGCGTAAATATGTTACACATCAAAAATGTTCAAAACCGAGCAGAAATATGAACCAGATTTTTTCGATGTCACTTATCTACTTAACATTTAACATTCCGGCCAAATTGTAAATGATATTTTCCATTCAAATTGAAAGAAGAAGTCTCCCTCTAAGTTTTTGTTACTAGTTACGAGATACCCGTATATTATTTGTAGAGTACCTAACAAGTATATTCATTTCAATTTCAATTTCGTATCACAATCAAACGTGATACTAGTTTCGTGCAATGAAATTTTCAAATCTCTCTCTTTATCCGGGAATATGTAATGCGACATTATCCGCACATTGTATTGTCACCGTATCGAAATGTAATTTGTCCACCGGCGAGCGCAGCGTTTTAAGAGAATTTCAAATAAGGCTCAAACACATTCCAGCTGATCTACGATCTATAACTTGCGGATTACGTCTACTTGTAGTCTATGGACCGCGGTAGATTAACGCTGAAATCTCGCAATTAAAGTCAAACATAGACAATTATGGCGCTGGTTGTTGGCTAAACACAATGTGTTCGTGTTTCTACGCATTTAGATAGGTGCGCAGCCGGCAATCATTTTGGAAGGGCGGCTGAATTAATGAGCCCGATTATCAGGAAAGATGTAAATTTCTCTGGAGGATCTCGAAGTAGGTTTTAATAAGACAAATTGTAAACAATGTGGTGTCAGTGGAATCAGCCGGGTAATTAAATACCTATTGGTAAACCTAAAGGTTTCGGATAAAGAGACAAGCAGTGTAAGGGGAAAGGGAATTGGGGTATTTATTTGGAATATTTAATGTAAGGATAAAGTATTAAGGGGTGTTTTTTTAGAGGTACCTAAAAACTTTGAAATGAAATAAAAATCATGTGGCCATGGTATTGGTATTATTGAAAATATAATTTTATGCATTTACAGAGCTGTTTTTTTTACAGGTTTTTTTTTCGAACTGACAATATTTTTTTTCTAGCGTCAACCAATTTGACATTTGATTACTGCTTTATGCTCAGTATTCAGTATGGTTTGCCATTTCATCATGAATAGACTAACGCCACAACAACGCTTGCATATTTTGCAAATTTATTTCGAAAATCATATTTAAACACTACTTACATAAATTTATCTTTCCAATAAAGTGAATTGATTTTATGTAGGTATTTTATTTTATTTTAATTTTATTTTAAAGTTTTATAATGTATCGACTTCTAAAAACCACTCTACATTCATTTCCGAATTGATTTTTTTTAAAGAGAACAACAGAACACTGGGTATAGAATATATAAACAATACATAACTTATTTCAAACTCAACCCACTATCTCAAATAAAAATGTCTTGGGCCTGCTTTAGCAACATGCATATATTTAATGTATCGATGCAATGTGATCATGTATGAAATGGCATATGTCCTGTACACAAATTATGCGTGTATCCACTCGTTCCCCCACCATTTTAACAAACATATGGAGTCAGGATTGCCCCGGAATAAACAGCCGACCGCACGACGTGTAACCAAGAATTTACTGTAATTACGTTATTTTATTTATAACTGTACAGAGATAATAACGGTTTGTCATAGATAAATAAACAGACAACATTAACAAATTTTGTTTATTTTTATGGTGATTAGTTTCTTTTTAAAATATTTTTAATACATAAATGAAATGCGTCGTTATATCTCTGAAAGATGGGCATTTTGTTTGAACCAGATTATAGATGTCTGAACATTAGAGTACACTCACGGACTATTATGTCCAGGTTGACACTTTTATCTATATTTTTTAACTTCTAGGCACTTGCGAGTGAAGCGTCCGTAAACCAACCCTACAGTTTTAACTGTAAATTTACACTTTTTTTAAGTCATCTCAGTTTTTAGTTAAATCAGTTGATTGTTGATGATGCTGATATTAAAAACAATGCTGATAATCCGCGGATGCTGATGCCGATGCTGATATTCGCAACAACCCTAGTCCGGACCATCAGATTGTAATATGTACTCAATGTTATGAAATAAATGATTTATAAGATTTTTATATTACTTTAGTTTTAAGGTTGATTGATCTTTCATAAATCCAAAAAGCCCGTTTTTTTAACTATGTTTCTAGAATTGGAGGTTATATTTGATTTCTCTCCAAGTCATAATTATATATTGAGTTTTTTGTTATAGTTTAGAGATATAAACGTATATTTTATGCAAAGAATCTATTTTATTAAAAAATACCCAAAAACTCATATTATTTTGGCTTATTTATTTAGGCGACGAGAGCATTGAGTTAAAATTTTATACGCGGACACTCCAGTGTTAGTTAATAGGTAGGTACATGATTGATTGGAACCCAAAACCATAGATATGACTATGACTGAAATATTATAATTAAATATTCACATTCTGCGTTGCGAAAGCCGACGAGTTGCATTGCGATATGCAAATATTAAATGAATTAATTTACCTAGTTATTTACGTCATCCAATAATTATAAATGACGAAAGAAATTATAAGTAATGAATCTTTGATATAAAATTATTTTATAGTTTTATCGATGAGAAATAAATTCCTGAGATAAAATACTGTTCGTGTATTCTAATTAGATTAGCGCCTTATCTGGATAATAACACAAATGGGTTCGTAGGAATGCAAAGTACTCATAGGTATGTTATTAGCGCACAAGTAATTGGAGCACACCTCATGAGACATTATTTTAGGTAATTTCGATAAAGATACTACCCATTGCAGAAGATGTCATGATGCTAATTTAATTTCCAGAAAAAAATCAATGTATTTTCTTCTACTGATATCCGACCAGGGGACACGGTAACGCCCATTTGTCTTATCGTAGATATAGATTTCGATCAATTTTCTTTCTGAAAAAATGCCTTTATAATATTTCATCTCAGCTCATTAGTCGGTCGTCTGTTTTGTTTGATTCGTAATGAAGACAGTTTAAAAAATTTATACAAAATGATGTTATTTATTCGAAAGATGTTGTTCTTATTTATTTGAATACGGATAATCAGGATACGATATATACGTTATATCCTGACGCAGGGACCATTGTCCCCGAAATATGTAGATAATTCAACTAGTGATGCAAGAATACGAATATCAGGCCTACTTTCGGCGAATACGAATACGCATAATTTAACAAGGTTATAAATAATACACCACTGTTCTTTTTTTACCAAGAGATTTATTAATTAAAATTTACCGCAGGCAAATTTTTGTTCAAAAATCACAAGATTTCTTTTATCCGTTTGTACATTCACAACGGTCGAAAATAAATATCACTTTTTTCACGCTTACGAGAGGTCATGTTACCCGGTGCACAGCCAAACGTAATCTGCGTTGCGTTCAGATATAAATAGTTTGTTTTTAATATTCGTGAAGGTATTCGGCGAATACGAATATTCGGTAAATATCTACTATTCGGTGAGTACGAATATTCGTATTCGTATTCGTTGCATCACTAAATTCAACTAATTATTGGTTTACACAAAGGGTTTTCTTGTTAATTATATATTTTTAATTTATTTAGAAGATGGTTTGTTGGCATTGTACGTAAGCAGGTACCAGGTACATATTATTATTTTAGTTATTTTTTGTATACATATTTTAATTTGCAAACATGCGAACGTTGTGGAATTGTTGTGGATTTATTAGAAATGTTCTGTCATTAAATTATTGACGCTCATTATAATATAAAAATAGAAATAAAATAAATATGTGTTGGTACATAATTCCATATCGCATATTTTATTTTTACATTGAATGGTTTCTTAAATTACTATCGGACGGCGTAGTCTTCTTCCCGGAAGAATTGTTTGTCATCATTAAGGATAGAACCAAGATTTAACTGAGCATTCGTTTCGTAACCATTGGTTCCGTTAACGCATTGAATACCGGTGGCAGTGAAGAACCGCTTGTCAAACTTTAAATAAATGTCCATTGCTAATTCGGATATTGAATCGAATTCACCATTCCGTCAATACCAAACTCAGAAAAATATTCTAATAATTAATTAATACAGTGCAAGAAAGAAAAATCAACTGATAAATAATACAAAACTACAGAGAAAGTATATAAAATAAACAAAAAAGGCAAACAAAATAAAATCAAATGATAAATATTTGTAATTTTATTGAAAAAAACCATGTCACACGTCTATACAGTTACGCAAAGCTCACAAAGTGGATAAATGTTTGGTAATTTATTACTTAATTTAATACTTTAATTGGTGTCGATTCAAAAAAATGTGTATTTAAAATATACGGATATCATTGAATAAATTTCAATTTGAAGCCTTTCTATGCAAACAATGTGATACAAAATGCAAAAAAATATATAAGTCTTAAACGAAAACTTTTGTATTAAAAGGGAAACGCGATAACACGCCAAATGCATATTCACTATGAATCAGACAAAAATAATTATGTATAATATTTAATAATATCTGCTGTACGAGTAGTACAATACGTACTCAACAGGGTTAAAGCGATAGAAGAAAAAAATTAAAAATTATTTAATTTTTTTTAATGTTGGCTTTGAGAACCTTTGATAAATCAAAATAACCGAAATAATTTGACAACACAGCGACCGTCAGCGTCATGTGCTTAGTTGTATCAGATAAGGAAAATTACGCCCTTAAAAATTAATAACCAGTCATAAAACGGAATTTATTTAAACTAAACAGCCGGACTTGGAAAAATATTTTTGAATACAGCTATAAGGTCCTATAAAACGACATAAATTTTTGGAGCATATTTATTAGTTCTATCTAGCTTAATATTCCGCCTCCAGGCTCTTTAGTTTTCTGCAAAATTTAATGGTCTTGTTATTTTAATGTTTATTACTATAACCGGTCATGAGGTCCAATTGCCGTAGCGAAATACATCACGAAAACACCCAGGCTTGAGAAAATCACAAAGATGCAGGGGCGTGCAGTAAATTAAAGCATGACTTTTAAAATACTGTAAAATAAGTAACAAACGTATATTAAATATAATAAAAATTCTAGTAATTTTTACATAGAAATGTCCTAGAAATATAAAAAAAATATTATTTTTCCTCATGTCGCTCTCAGAGATCGCGTTCTGTGTTCTGCGAAGTTTTTTTTCAGTGAAAATAGAAAAATAACATTTAGTTATGGTTTTTGTGTTTAATTTGTAGAACTCCATATTTATTTTTAGCGAAATTTAAAATAAATTAAATTTTAATAAATATTATTAATGAAATTTAAAATGAATTAAATTTAATAAATATTATTTTTACTGAAATTTAATTTTTTTTTATAAATAAGTCGTTTATACGTGGTATATCCATTGTTTGATAATAACCTTGCAAGCCGAAACAGCTGTCACACTTAAAATAGTTAACCCGCAGAACTTAATAACAATAGTCATAAAAATTAAATTTATTTTAAATTTCAGTAATAATAATATTTATTAAATTTAATTCATTTTAAATTTCATTAATAATAATTATTAAAATGTAATTTATTTTAAATTTCTCTAAAAAAACAAACTTCTCGCTTGGTCACCCGTGGCATCTTGTATTATAGGCATCATCATGTCTTTTTTGGGCGTTTCCAGACTCTTCTAGATAATGCTAGATAACGATCGGAAACGTTTCGGAGTATTCTAGACGGTTCTGGATCCTTCTCGACTATGTGGAATTGTTCCGGAATGTTTGATGTAATTTTTTGCCGTAACAATATATAGATGCATCTGTCTGATGGGACACATAAGGTGACCAAAAATAGCTCAAATAATAGGTACATAGTAATTCGTAAATAAATAATCCATAAATAAATCCAAGATCTATAAATACTTTACACAGGAATAGAATCTCGGGAATGGATTAAATACAACCGTTTGGTCAATCCCATTATCTTTTGGTTTTGATACGAATTGTTCGTATCAAAACCATACTGTCGAGTACTTCCATCGAATCGATGAAGATACCTGTACAATTACTTGATTTGTTTAATTTATTGTACATGACGGTGAATGTTTTGCGGTTGCAGCTCGTGTGCATATTCCCCAGTGAAGCCGAATGGGTTCTCATTTATTGTAGAATTGTCTTTTGTGATTGAGTTTGGTCTTTTTTGACTACTTAGTCTATATTATTATTTACTTGACTGTAATGTATTATTGTATTGCATTATTAATTAAGATTTTTGATATATTAGATAAATAATATATTACCTTTCACATTGCCTAATAAATTAGATTACCTACCTATATGATTGTAAGTGGTTATCCTTCACCACACCTAAGAATCGTAATTCTTTTTGATGAGGTATATACATACAAAAAAAAATTAATTGTAAATATTTTCAAGGTATCTTTGTAATAAAATATTATATATATTATTAATTAAATAAATAAAATAAAAATATATATAAGGAGTTTATGGTCCTCTTAAACATTGGTGAGTAGGTAGGTACCTATTAGTTAGCATTATTATAACTGTAGAGTATGAAAACAAAGGTAGAAATATCAAAATTAATTTTAAATGTACTGAATTCTAGATTTTATGTGTCTATCTCTCCCGAAATCACGTTTCCTATAAATTTATAGACTATGTTTCCTACAAAATCTCCAATTCAGTGATTGCATTCAATTTTCTTTAGATATTGCTGCCTTTGCTTTTATTTCTACCTACAATTCATATATATGAAGTACCTAACATAAACATATGAAATTAGCGCACGGCGGTCTCCGTTCGTGTTCACGAAAAATTATAATTTAAGTTTCCCAAGAATGACGGGCGTGATTGAGGGAGACTTTTATGGGGACGATAAGAGGAAAGATAACAGTGATCTGATGGGGCTTGGTAATTCGGTCCCTCGCCATTACCGCCCTCAATGGGACTACATTCCTCGAGATGGAATTCAGCATTGTGTGTACAGGACACCTGCAGTATTGCTGAAAGCCGAATCAAACATGCTTTACTATTTACATTACAAGAAATACTATGTACTTATTTTTTTTCAGGTTTTCTTAGAGCATTGGTAATACGTTTACGCAAGTATTATAATTAGACCGTGTGGCCAATTACAAGAAACCATAATACTAAGTAATTTAATAAACTGCCCCACTAAGCTAAAAGGCAGTAAATCCATACTTTTTGAAAAATGTTTTTTTTTGTGGTTTTGGATACTGGTCATAAGTATTTTACCTTTCTAATAACCTTTTTTCCGTATTTCCATCAAAATATTAAAATATAAGTATTTTTAATTTGCAGTATATTCATCTGGGGTATGCAACATGTAGCTTATTTGCAGTTTTTAGGTTTAAACTATATAAAAATATCTCAAATGTCTATTGACAATGCAAAAAATAAATGAATATTATTTTGGATTTCCTTGATTTACTCAATAATTTAAATCGGAGATACTACTTTTTAGCTTAGTGGGGCAGTTTAGGTTAAACAGTAATTCATTTAGACAGTAGTTAGTAATAAGTGTAAGTAGTTAGTAAGTGTGCAAGTGTGTATGTGTGTGTGTATGTGTGATATCTTTATTTTGCCTAGAAAGATCTTCTGTCAGGAATTCTTTGATCTTGAATAATACTCCAGAATATTCTTACGGGATTATTGCGTTACGAACAGATAAGAATAATATTCAGCGACAAGATAGAATCGTGTTAGCTCTCCAAGCCCGCGCTTTCGCGGCACTGCGCGACCTCTTATCATCTCTCTCATACATCCCGTCCCTTTCACACACTCAGACAGACGTCACTTCCAGAAATATTACAGTATACAGTGTTCCTATCTAATGTCTCAATAGAGTCGCCCTAATAAAAATATTTCTGAAATAGTACAGCAAAAATGAGGATTAATCAAAAATACACTAGTAGCCCTATGGCAACAAGGTACCTTTTATTAATTAAGTATTATATTATATTAGGGGTACTCACAAATAATTTTTTTTTTATATAATTTGTTTTATTTTAAGAACCATTTTTTTTTAAACTGGTGACATTTGGAGGCTTCTGAACGCTAGTCCATAACGAACCATTTGAAATTTTCCGAATTGAAAGAGATAGATAAACTTATACATACTACTGTTTTAACATGTCATTATAGAATTAAACTGCACGCCTTCGGCATGGTTCGTCACAAAGTCGCTTCACATTTTTTTTACTATAATTTGTTGCGCTAAAAAAAATTCTGAATTCTCATAACTGAATTCTGTCGTCCACCAATTTTTTCTTGCGTTGCAACGCTCTATATTGTCCAATACCATAAAGAATACCAAAGACTAAATCAACGAAAGAAAACATATTGATGCAAGACTTGTGTGGCCACAAAAATACATTGAAAAACAGCATTGTTTATGTCTCTGATTCCATCCCCGTTTTTAGGGCCAACATCGTGAGATTGCTGTACGATATAGTGGAAGGTTATTCGATGGATTTGAAGTTACTGCACACAGATTATAAGATAAATAAATCATAAAAAAATTTATTCCTTTTGAAAACCATACGAATAACAACTTACAATGAGTTCTTATACAATTGATATAAATGAATCTTGAGCACAACTTAATGGTATGTTTCTAATATACCGGAGTATTAGATACGAAATTTGTAATGGTCTTTCTTCAGAACACCATATACAGGGTTATTTGGAAAATATTGATAACCTCGCAGAACTGTATTCCTGCCTTGATTATGAGTCGAAAATGTTCAAGCAACCACAACCAAATATCAATAGTTATAACGTTACACTCTCATTAAAGTAACTTGTATCGAATATAAAAAATTCATTCCCTTTAATACAAGTCAAATAAAATAATAAAAAAATTAGAATTCCAATTTAAAAATATTCCAATTGGAATTTCTGCAGTGTTTTTATCATTTTATTTAACTTGTATTGAAACGAATGAATTTTTCGTAATCGATATAAGTTATTGTGATGATAGTTCAACGTTTTGTAAAAAATAAGTCAGAAATATTGAAAAAAATGCATACTTTGATATTGCATAACTCCATAACTATTGATATTGGGTCATGGCTGCTTCAAAATTTTCGACTTATAATCAAGGCAGAAATATAGTCCTGTGAGGTTATTAATTATCAAATAAACCTGTACATTTACCATCCTTGCGCTAGACTAGATAGAAGTTGCGTAAGTTGTTAAAATCTATCAGCAACGTGGTATTAAAAGATGAATCCCTCCCCAGTAGATTCGCAATGCATACTTATAGTGGTATCAGCACTCAATTTTGATACCTAATTGATCCTGTGATTTGTACGGGATTAAATATAAAAATACCACCAGTTCTTTATCCACATTTTTGAAGGCTAACTTTCCTGTTTATTTAAAAATACTTTGTTGCTTGTTGCTAGAATCCAAAACAAATAAAATACTGCGTGTTTCCTTGCGTCGTACGAGTGTGCAATAAATTAGATTTCCAATCTTCGTCTCCCGGATTGTGGGTTTGAGACCCGACCCCAGTTTTTAATTTTCTGTATCCTATTTTCAAATTACAATCGTTTATCGTACATTGAAAGTAATAAGAATATTAATTTAGATAAATTATCGATGTCTCACAGAGATGAAGCTATTTACATATGGGAAAGCATATATGGAACTCTTTATTGGATATCCACAGGGATTACGATCTGTGTTGGCTGGCTTGAGTGATCACTTTACACAAATTACTCACTTACTTACTTACCATCACGTTTCCCCGCACATAACTCTCGCCTCATATACATTCATACATCTAAGCATACAAGCTAGAACGACGATTGTTGAATCTCTCAACAGGACCATCCTTCAGTTTTTTGGTTAATCTGGTCATGCCACATCTTCCGCGATCGTCCTCTGATTTTGGTGCCGTCAACACTTGCGTCATAATTCTTACCATTCTTTCCTCATTCATTCGCTCAACATGCCCAAACCATCTGAGCGACCCTTTTTTGATCGGATCGACTGTGCTAAGATCAGCTTCACATTCTTTCCTAACATCTTCTTTCTTTACTTTCTATCACCGTTTACTTTACACCATTATAAGAATAATAAAAATATGATAAGAATATTGATGGGATACGAGTATGTATGAAAATCGCTACTCTTTTAGAGAAAGAGAATGTATATTTCATTTTAATATTAAAAGCTTTTCACCCTTTTTTCTCTGTTTTGTTAGTTGGAGTGTATTCTTCCGAGAGTTCCTAACGATCATCTGTTTCCGGGTCATTCGAACACAGCCAACGGACGTATGTACCTCACTACGTAATTGTACTATCTGGGTAGCGGAAACTGTGCAAAGCGCTGCGATCTAGAGATTATCTAAAGATGATAGTCATATCCAGAGATGAGGCAACTGTGATTAAACGTTCACTTTTACTGTGAAGTCTAAATGATTCGTCTTCGAGGTTCATTACCTTTTCTCATTCCTAGTTTATTTGTAAAGCTCGATGTAGAACTATTTTCAACGCTATCTTTGGTCCCGAGAATTTTTTCATTGAGCGCTGGCTGATGATTGCTACTGTGCAGTACTGCGGCCTAGCATGATTGCCATGCAACATTAAAAAATGCTAGCCGAATAAGATATATTTTAAACTTTTTATATATTTTTTTATTTATTTATCTTGAACTTAATACATGTTGGTTAGAAAAAGAGCCAATCATCTCACCAGAAAGAAGCCGTGCCGAGACGAGCAGCTTATAACATAGTAAGAACAAAATACTATAAATATAAAACAAACATGTAACTATAAAATAAATATATTAATTGTTATATAAATATAAAATATGAATAGTAAAAACAAATAGATATTATTGAATACAAAAGCAGTAGCGAAAGTAAAAATAATATATGTAAAAAAAGTATATGTATGTTCGCGCATATTAATTAAATAATGAATTCTTCCGGGTAAGTGGTGGATTGCCGTTTGCTTACCCCTATTACGAGTTATTTTTTCAGTCCTGGATTTCTAAGATACATACAACATCGATAATATTGTCGCTTCAATCTAGTTTTGGTATTTCAAGCTCTTGTACTCCGTAGCTCTTACGTTCAGCAATGACTTCGGTGACTGCTGTCTGGTCTTCCTTTCTTGGCTTCCTCAAGAGTCTTCCTCCACTGATCTCGGTCTTGCATCAGCTCTATGCAGGATTGGATCTCCGTGGTAGTTATATCTTTGAATACACTATCACTCCATCTTAGTTTTGGCCTTTCTAAGCTCCTTCGCTCTAATGGTTTCGTATTCAGCAGGGACTTTCGTGACGCTAATCTCATTATACCTGGTACATAGCTTATTATAACAGTGCTTGTGTTAAAATATATTTTTTATAACGGGCCCAAAGATATGCCTCAGAATTTTCCTCTCAAAAACATCCAGCGACAGGTTAATTCTTTTTAATATCCGTGTCTCAGACGCACACGAGTATTTAAGCACTAGTTTAAAAAATGTGATGTTCGTGTATATTTTTAAACATAACTTCAAATTTGAGCCGCTTTGTACCAGAGACATTAAGATAAACATAATTATGATTAAGTTATGCGACACGCTCTTCGCTCCCTGGTGGCGGATTCATTCAAAATGAATGACTTCAGCTTCAGATAACATCCACAAACCCAGCAGGAGTATTTATTATCCTCGCATAAAAAGGTTCCTTAGTTGAATCACCAAGTAATAATATTATTCCAAAGTTATCGCGGCGAACGGCAAACGAAAGGATTTGATATTGCTTATTTATTCAGTCTCTATAATTTTTTTTAAAAATATATAAATAGCCTTTTTAGCTTAACTTTAAATCATTTTCAAGGTTAAAATTGATTTAAAAATCTTATATAGCATTCCACAGATGGTGCGACACAATTGCAATGCTGCCAGATTATCTCGACGGTAAACACAAATAAAGCGGTGTGTGTCTTGGCTTAATAAACAATATTTTAAAAATTTAAAACTGGCAACTAGGGATTTGGACCTGCCATCTAAGAGGAAAAGCCGAATGCCTAGCCCGGGTACATTATGTATAGGTACACCGCACGCGGCAACGTCTTTTTAAGGCAAAATTATACAGGATTAAGATAATAATCCATTTAAATGGATAATTAAATTTAAATATCTTAATACTGTATTATTTTGTTGTAGGTGAAAGCGAAAACGGTAAAGGAGTTTGGAGTTTCCGAGAGGAATGGACACCCAAAAAGACTTCCATATAATCCTCACTTTCATATAATCTATACTTTCCCATGTGATGTTTGATTATGATTGTTATTATGTTTGGTACAATTCTAAATAATTGTACTGTATGTAGACGTAGACTTAGATTTTCAGCCAGGATGTGGTCAAAGTGTTGCGATTTCCGAGTTTTTATTGTTTTAAGGATTTCTTTTTTCTTATCATCATATTCTCATTGGTAACACTGTCACCCAATGCTTCATGTTATAAGAAATTATGTGATATACATCATACCCACCTCCGCAACCAGCATCGAAAGGTTATGACACTTAAATAATACAATCGTATGGTGACATTACGCGACTGCATTACACCATATTGCATTCGTGCGATTAAAAATTAATGAGAATATTATAATAGATAATAAGTAGCGTGATATGCTAGAAGGTCCTAAGGTAGCACCACGTAGGTAGTAGGCACGTTAAAGTTTATGTCGAGCCGAGTAAGTACAACCTCGATGGAATGCCAATAAATCACCTGATCGATACACCGCGCATTCTTCTAATAAACACTCGCTATTGGTTGAATTACTTCAGTGACAATGAATATTTATTAACCAATGAGAAATACACGATTGTTTTAATGTGCAGCTTTATTATACGGAGCCCAATAGCCACTTACGGATTCAAGACTGGTTTAACCCTCCTTTAAACTTTGACCGCTTGTTTTCAAGAATTGTTTTATTTCATTAATTTATGTAAAATACAAATTAATTAAGTAAATCAGATCAAGTGAAAAATGTGTCTCTGTCCCCGTAACACCCCATTTTAGTTTCGCGGCCGATCACACAATGTCGTAATATTGATTTTTGTATTATAGTATCGTAGTATTGCTCTTCCTATGGCTCATTGCGAAGTTGCCAGTTTTGATACAATTTGTTTTATAGAAGTTGCCAGTTTTGATACTTTGTTTGTTCTCTGTACCTACGTATGTATCTCAGTATGAACAGTTGAAAGAATTCCCATACTTTTCTGAAACTGTTAAAGGAGTGGTTACTCTCGTATCATCTTTAAACTTTTTTTATAACATCTTTTTTTCAATAAAAAAAATTGAGATGCGAACATGGAATACGTGTCGCATCAATACTCTTACTATTTGCTGATGTCCTGGAATGGGATTCGAACCAACGACCACCTAGGCGAGCGTCATGACCACTACTATACTAACAAGCTACTAAATCTAAATATAATAATTTAATTGTCTGTTCGCAACTTGCGAGAATGACAACATAAAATAATTAGAGTGTGACATGCAATTAGCGCGCGGCTCATGTTGCGCGGTCACGCAAGGATCGTTACTAATAATTATTATTTTCCCGTGATTTTTCGCGGGTGTACGGCAGGTTACTTTAATACTATATATTATAGAACATATTCTAATAAACTATGTTCTCATAAATAAAACTATGTTCGAACAAATTACTATATTCAGTGGAAAATTTGTAATTGGCTTATTTTAAAATCCATTATTTTATATTTGTTAATATGTAAGTATGCTGTTAATTTTCCCTAAAAAAAATGAAATAAAATAAAATAAAAATACATGGATATACTTATAACTCTACATAAACTACCCTTCGACTGTCGTTAAGTTTCGAAATACATTTCAATGGTCAGTGTACACTGATCGTAGACACGAGTGCTGAAGTGCTGCGATATCTTTTTGCTCTTTAGTACTTACTGTAAACCAACATTCCTGAACTTACCCAATAATTTGCAATTTAATTTAAATAATCTAAAGTTTAAATTTAGGAACATCAAGTCATTTAAATAAACGTTATTTTATTTTATTTTGAATTCAAACAGTTTATTGTTGATACTAAGAAATATAACATATGTGGGGTATAAAACCAAACAACATTATAAAGTAGTCATCGAGGATAACTAATTTATGATGTTCTGAATTCGAGATTTTACAGGAAACATAGCCTATAAATTTATATGAAACAAGATTTTGAAAGGGACAGAATTAAATTAGTAACCTCGGTGACCGCATTGAAAATATTCTATAATTTTTTGGATATTGCTGCCTTTGCATTTATATCCCACATATGATATACCTAATAAGAATATTGAGTCAATTATATGAATTCACTCGATTTACCTAGAATACTATGTATTGTACATAACGTAATAAGGAGACATATATGTAAAAAATGCAGTAAAAAGATCAACGGAAGAGTTTAAAAAATATCTGAAAATACATTAATACATGATGGAAGTAGGGTAAATTTATTTCCTGAGTTACAGGAGGGAAACAGAAATAGATTTCCAGGGGAGGAAGGGTGGTGGAATGAAGGGATAATGGGATAAGGAATAAAATCTGTGTGATAAAAATTAACGAAGTTAAAAGAAAGACCGCAAAGGGTTAGGTACTCAATGTGTGATTTGATCTTAGTGGTTGTCGTATTGAAAAAATCGAGTTCAATGAAGAATGTGTTAAAGTGCGATGACGTTCTGTAGAAGAGTCCTGATGTTGTTAGAAGAGTCCTGATGTTGTTAGAAGAGTCCTGATGTTATTTAATTGTGATTTTAAGTTTGTGTTTACTGGGGTATTATGGCGTGTTGTTAAACAACACGGCATAATACCCCAGTAAACACAAACTTGAAGATTCTGAGTGGCCGTGAAAACCTAAGAACATTCTTTAATTGTGATGTTTCAGTAGCCGGCAAACATCTTGACAATTTTCGGCGAAGTGGGGGGAAGTTTGCGCATGTACCATTCCACCAACGAGATCCAAAATTTGTCTTCTGCGCATTCCCCCACTACGCTAAAATTTTTCAAGGAGTTTGCCGGCAACTGTACATGAATTTCTCATCACACACATGGAAATTCGGCTTGGATAAAGACAAGTAAATAGGAAAATGGCTCGGCAATGGATCATATACTTGGGCGCCTCTCGCTACGGGCAGCGTGGCCGAGCGGTCTAAGGCGCTGGTTTTAGGCACCAGTCCGAAAGGGCGTGGGTTCGAATCCCACCGCTGTCAGAAATATTTCCTTTTTATTTATTTTTTATAATACCAGGCCTTTCGGTTAAACAACCAGACCAGATTTTTCTGAAGGCAAAATCATTAAAAAATATATATTTTTACCGAAATCAGAACGAATAAGTGAAACGACGAATTGATTTGCTTGAAACGGCGAATTTTATTACAATAATTCCTTAAAATCCGACATAACTTACGAAACTATTAATATTATATCTTGTGTAACTTGTATTATAATACAATATAATTTTCTAGTTTTTTTAATTTCTCGACCATGGGAACATGGTATTTCCTAATTGTCGTAAAACATTTTTACTTTGTACTTAAATGTCACTCTAGGTTTATCTATCAAGGTTATTATTGGCCTGTCTATTATCTATATGAAAAAAAAAAAATTTTTAGCATTTGTACGTATTGCACGACGTTCTCATTCCAAATATACCAAAGATAAGCATCTATTTCCTAATCTCAAAATACGAAAAGTAACGTTAGGTTCTAAAACAGTAATCATGATTATAAATAACTATGCTACTAACATAACAAAACCTCAATTGCAAACGTGTTAATGATGGTAGTGAATAATCAAATAAAGCCTTTGGGGATAATTAAATAAAGTGGATAATCAAATAAAGCCTTCGGGGATATGAGCAATAATGTTATGAAAATAATAGATACAAGGGGAAACCAATTTTTATACTTTGTCATAAAATCAGTATTAGTTTTAAATCAGTATAAGTTTTAAATATGTACATAGTCTTCAAAATCAGTACTGTAGTGAATACATTATTACCTCTGCTTGTTTACCTAATAATGGCCATAGAAATTTGGCACAAAACGTCAGCTATGATAAAAATCTATCTTCGACAAAATAAACCCTTGAAGAAATACTTTTATTATCTGATGTATGAAATCCCACGAGTACTTATTTATTAACAAGTTAACCAACCAATGCTGTTTCCCTGTAGGGGTAGCAATGAGGATAGAACGACACATTCTTCTGTTCTGGCACACCACTTTTGTCCCACCTACTTTCATACATCTTTCCATTTTTATTTTATCCCATCCCATACCTAACGTAATAATTCGAATTATGTCTTATTGTAGTTTTATCAGTGCATGGTGAAGACTACTCGAGGATAAAACCTCCTTGTAGTGTATTCAGGCATGCCAACTTAACGGGAGTGTGAGGTGGCGCTGCTATAAAAAGAGAGAGCACGAATTCTCTCCGCTGTCTCTTCTTTTAGTTGGCGTGCAGTCAGCATAGGGTCTTGTTAGGGTCGGTCGACACATTTATGTCTGTGAATATATTGGAGAACCCCGTAACCATTCTGCTGTTTTATTTGGTCTTCATATTTCGAGTTTGGGATACATAAATACTCTTCAAGCTTAAAACCCCCGTTTTTGACGAGCAAACAGGTTACTGAGTATTGGGAAAAAACTTGGTTTATTTTTAGAGAACCTCATAAACCTACAGAAGACACCGTATATTATTATACTAGGATTGCAAACAAAATGATACTCTTCAAACACATTGTCTATGGCCTTGGGAGGTAAACGAAAACACTGGAAATTATTCATTTAGATTAATTTATTACGAAAGAAATTCCCTGAACACGAGTTAAATTGCAGTACCGTTCGTAATTTTACAGTCGCTAAATGTCTTCAGAATATTTCGCACATTTATTATTGACTTGTTCCTTAATTCGCACTAATTAACGCTATTTCTATCGCTTAGATATCGCCTTGTAATCGTTACGAGCTGAATTGCTTAAGCCCGCGTCGCGTGACTCCTTTTATAGCTAAATCCTTTCAAAAAGTTTGTTCTAAAGGTAACAAGAATCCTGTAGAAAGTTCTAGGCTTTTCCATTTGAGGACATCACGGAATGTCGTAGAATTCAAGAAAGAGAATGCGGTCACGCCTCACTGACTCTGTGTTGCAAGCGTAATATTCGGTTACGGATGACTGACCGCCGTTGCGTGACACCGTTGTATTAATATCAGCGTTCAGTAGGTACACAGTCTTGCTGCAATATTTTCCTCCGATTCTCTTAAAGTAAACCATAATTATTTTTTGTCAATATTCACTGTAGCCTTCAATAGTTTATTTGCTTATCATGCCCCAAACATTTTCCGTAGAACTAGTATTAGCTAATATTTCATATCATGTTAACACTGACCTGAAATAAAGGGATTATTGTGAACGTTAAATTGCTTACCACGCTCACAGGGTTATAAAACAACAATAAAACATGATATACTGCCAATTAAATTAAATTGGCAAATGTACGAAAACCTGGATTTAATTAAAATTTGATTTATATATTCAGAACAAACATTTTAATGACTTTTGAATGAGGCCAAAGATTAACTCAATAAAATTAAAATTATAAGTGTATTCATAAACAATTTAAACAAGGATATGTTAATTCAACTTCAATTATCTATATTATGATTGCGCTAAATAAGCAGCGAGTAATGCGTTTTTTCCGTTGCCAGCTTCAAAACTTAATCAAATCGTATGTTTTTTTAAAGAAACGAGGTGTACAGATTATTTAAAAATACATTTAGATATTATTTAATGTTTAGAAATATTACTTAATATTCGAATCACTATAAAGCGAGGCACATCGAAATTTTTATTTTCTTATGTCGATTTTATTTCAATTTTATGTTTTAGGTTTGAATATACTTTGGTTGGAAATGTGTCAAATTCAAACGCATATACGGCGACGTATCAACTATATAATGATTGCTTAAACATTATATAGTTGCAGTGCGTGCTTTTTCCAATACCAGTTTCAAAAAATATCCAAGCCTACGAAAAGCAGCAGGCAATGGGCGAACGTTAATCGCAGACACCAATATCCGCGTAGCGGTCACTATCGGCTGCGCAGCGGCCAGCCAGTATAGCCGATAGCCAATTGCATACAGCTGCCCGCAGGGCCTAGCAGCAAGCAACTGCTTGACTGGTAGTATTTTATAAATGGGAGAAAATTTCAAAAACAAAACATCTATTAAATATTTTTTAAATGCAAAACAGAATCAGTAGAATAAGACATTTAATTTTAAACTTTTAAACTCAAAACTTTAAACATGTAAGTTTTGTAAGATACTTATCAGTTATACGAGTTATTTATCAGAAATATTTATCAGTAATATGAATTCGATGGAGGGGTATGGAAGAGCCTATATCCAGCAGTGGACTGATGAAGGCTGAAGAAGAAGAAGAAGATGATGAATTCGAGAGAAGCAGTTTCCTTTATTATCAGATATAATTAATAACTAACTTAAATGCAATATTTTGTCAATCTATGCAGGTAGGGCAGAAAGCCGCGTGGGAGGGTTTTTTGGTCTTTAACGAAAACAAGTTGAGGAATGTTTTAGATTGTGATATTATTCGTAAGGACTGCTTCTCTCGAAACCGAAATAATGTTAAATAACTCAAATATTGTGTGAGCGGTATAAAGTTTAATAAATAAATAAATATATTTTCAATAAAAATGTTGCACCACAATGTGACTGTCAAATCAGTCAATGATCTGATGTGAGATGTTAATAAAATATTTATAAAGGGTTCTGTGTATCTTTCATTGATTTGATTGTACCTATAACTAAGGTATTTGATTGTGAAACAATGTGAAAATAAGAGGGCAATCCCTTTGGTAGCAATAATAAGTTTACGTAAGCGGAGTTTTGTTTTCTTCTGTGCTCTTCTATTTTGGAGGCTACTCACGTACACATTTCAAAGAAAAGGTATTTATATAATAAACCTATGACCTCTTCCATTTGTGTTCGTGCGCCTGCACCAATCAGCTGAGGATTTAAATGGCTGCAGCGCAAAATTCGTAACCGGAGAAATAAGAATAATATATCATTTGTCGGTGTCAGTTGACAAAGGAGATTAGCTCTAATAAAGCTACAATGACATATGAGAAGAAAGCTGTAATGTTAATTTATCTTTAGTGCGATATGTCACTGGGACAAGGCTCAATCAAACCGAATTGTGAAATACTTTTAAGATAGTCGACTGAAATATTATCATAACTCTAGTTGGTCGGATTATTCTGATCGATTATTAAAATAATTTGTAAAAAGGTGTTTATATAACTCGATAGGGAAATTTATAAAATACTGTAACGAGATGCTAAAAATAATGTACGCACTGTCTGAACCCCTAGTAACATCTCATTTAGAATAGCATTATGAAAACATCGAGAACGGTCTACAGAAATCTACAACATCTACAAATGACTGGAACAGCCGAGAACCTTCTCCTAAATACTAGAATAATCTAGAAAGTTCAGAAGAAAACGATGTTTTATGAAAATATAAAGCAGCGTTTGCAGGTACAAATAGGGCGGAACTAAGCCCCCGTAGAGAAGTTGTTGTCGTGTTTGACAATTTGTTCAGTGCGAAATCGGCCACAAAGTATGCGCGAGACGACGCCCAGTATGGCCAGACGTGAGGTAATCGAAGCGATAAATAGAGCGAATAATCGAGCGAAGTACCTAACTGACGTTGAAAATAAATTGCGATAAATACTACGAGTGACAATTGGATGGAATGTTTTAGTGAATGTTAAATACGTGTTACCCAGCGACAATAGAGTATTCATTTACAAGTGATATACTGCAAAATAGTGTAATTTCAAGAAAAGCGTTATATTAAATTCGTTTTAAATGACTTTGTACATTGAATAGTTAATTAGTCATTAATTAACAAATCGCTAATCAATTTCCAGTGTTTTCATTCATTCCTTCCGTAGCCACGACACGTGACAATGCACATTGCACTAGTAACACATTCGGGGCTATTCTCAAGATATCATTATAACGTAACAATCATGTCTTGAACGCTATTGTATAACATTGTTGCTTTGTCAATTTTGACGTTGGAGACATCTTGACATTCCCCATAGTAATATTATGCGAACGTCCCGTTTATTTTGTGCCTTACCCGACGTTGTTATAATGGAAATATGACAGAGTGTAAGTAGAGAAGGTAATTAAAAGTTTTGTGTCAAGGGTGTTATACACTTTTATGAATGTAAGTTGTATCACAATATTATTACATTAAATAAATTTATTACTGTAATGGACAAAGAGAAAAATGTCCGGCGTGCGGCACCCACTTAATATTTACAAATATCTTATCTGGACAAGCCTTACAAAACATTAAAATTGTAGAGAAAGTGATTAGCTAGCAATCCCAGACTTAAATGGCATTAACAGCAACAAGTCTTTATGAAGACATATTGGGTCATGATTGTTGAAGCGGTGTAAAACAGGGGAAGACGAAAGCGTCTTTGGACCTTCGACCCTTCTAGGACAAGGGCTAAAGTTTCTCTAAGCGGCCGCGCAGCAGTTTTGAAAGTTATCACAAGCTAGTGCACATTCAAAAATCATCAGGCCAAACAAAATTTCGCAAGTAATGTTAAGTTTTCATCGAGTTTCTCACAACCGTTTTAGAAATTGTATTCTCAAAGAAACTATGATGTTTGCTCTGAAATACGAAGAACTCAAGGAAATTTTGGTTCTCTGCGATATTTGTGGAATATATCAAGCGTCAAGCGCGGAATTATTAACTGAATGCCATCAAATCTAAAACACTCAACAAACAACGCAAACACAAACAAAATATTGAAGATTTTGACAATTGAATGTTAATTAAATCTTATATATTGAAATAAAAAGGTGACTGGATGAGGTGTATAATGATTGAATTCATCGTAAAGAACGGTTGTAAAAAACAAAATTGTAAAAAAATTACAATATAGATTTATATATTCTAAGACTTTTTTCGAGGTTTGATTTCACATTTTTTATAAAAATAGCATTTTCTTTTTTATATATTGATACCGTTTGTAAATTCTTTGGCTACTTATTTTCACCACTGTTAAATTTTCAATAACGTGTATTGTATAAAAAATATTAAACAACAACTTTAATTGATAAATATGATTAAAAATTAATGTGTATGGTTAATATATTTTTATAAAATAAAATAAAATACTTAATTTTATAATAAATATTTAAATATGAAATAGAAACTTATAGTTTTAGCTTGATCAGCCTTTTGGTTTAACGCGAAGAGACCCTCTTGTCTTGAGACAACGTTGATTAAGGGATGAAAATAATTAAATACGGAATTAAATAATATAAAATTTAAAACGTGGATTCGAGAGATGTGTAAACCCTTATACCACGTACTGGTGCATTTTACAAATAATTTATTTATTGAACTTTGACAATATTATTCAACTTTTTAATATTCTTAACAATTATAATTGCTTGTAACTTTTAACTATAAACTTTTTCTGTCTCAATACAGAGTTTTTTTACAGTTAAACGGGTAAAGTTCAATAAAAACTACGTACTTAATTGAATTTTATTAAATAAATATGTAAAATTAAAGTATATTAATTTGTCATGGGTAAAATCTTACTATTTAAAATCACAATAAAGAAAAATTATTTAATAGATACAATCTGTGTAAAAAGTATCTAAATTTATACACGTGATTTACTCCACGCATAGAAGTAGAAACTGAGAGACCTCCCATATAACGACTGAGCAATGCTCGCAATCATAAAACTATGAACAAGCAATTAATTGAATCACACATAGAGACATGTTGATTGTCTGCACCGCCTACTTTGTGTTTTCATTATAATATGTTAATAATTAACAGTGCAGTCTGCAGTGGGAGTCGGGAGAGTGAATAATGCCCGAGAAGAAACGTAAATATGCTCCGAACGTACAAAGTATAAACAAACGCAGCTTCAACGTCTGGTAACGGTACCTACCGCGAGCTGCGAATAACGCACGTATTAATAATGGGCACCTACTTTTCTTTTTTCGGATTTTCATCGCTTGCTAAAGGCGGCTTCACAATCAAAACGCTGTAGTCGTGCGTCGAACGGAACGCGGATGGGGGTGCGCCAAAGAAATGACGCCGGTTTTGCTTTATCATAATAAAAAATACATTTAGAGTCTGTCGTTTACATCGTGAACATAGATCATGGCCTTACACCATGAACTGCGAGACGAAATAGTGTTATTCAGAGAGTCCGTACTTTTTGCAAAGTTGGCAGTATACAAAACAGTTTTCAGGCCAACCCTAGCGTACGGCCACGAGCATCTTGACCGAAAGAACCTGTTCAAGACAACAAACCGCCGATATGGGATTTCTACGAGGAAAAGTAGGAGTTGCCAGAAGGGAAGAATCAAAAATACTCAAATAAGAGAATGTCTCGAATTAAATCCGTTTTTCGACGTTTTTCGAGAAATCACAGTTACGATGGTTGGGACATATCTTGCGAATGACGGCAGATAGACTGCCAAAGCGGATATACCATGCAAGACCAGAAGGCAGAAGACCAAGGGGCCGTCCTAGGAGGAGCTGGCGGGAACAGTTGGAGGACTGCTGCGAAGCGAGGTTGCAATTGCAATAAATTGGGCTGACCTGATGAGCGAAGCCCAAGGAACCTTTTATGCGGTGCAGGGATTCCGACCCAATAGGATAAGGGGCAGAAGATGAAAAAATTCCCACTTAATGGATAATAAGTATGTTCCAGAGGTTTTGTGTGGACGCCTCCCCGTCCCGTTTGCATTCCCATGAGTGTCAGCGGGGCCACTTTAGCATTAAAAAATATGAACATGGGTGACGAAAGAGGGCCAATATGGGAGGTATTGCTCATAGAATGGCCCTGGGTGTGTAGTAGATCCCTCTTCTCTGTGCTTTAAATTCTTTCCTAACATATTCATTCTTTATTCCATCAAACAAATAAATTTAAGTAGTTTAAAATAAATATAATATCGAACACTTAATAATCAGTTAGTTTCAGTTAATAAATAGGCAAGAATTTATGTTTGTTTCGTGAGTCCGTAAGCAGTCTATTAACTCGAGTTTCTATAACCAGAACACGACTGGCGACAGCTTGCGTGACCAATGACTTCTCATAAAACAATACAACGCGCACGATCAAGGTCAGGGTTATACAAAACATAAAATTGTAAAGAAAGCGGCGGTCGATTGCTCTCATAAATCTCGGATTACCGCCATTTATGAGGGTAAATACTGGCTACGCTGGGAACCAAGTACATGAAGAGGTCAGTTGACACTATTATTGCTGGTTATTTCATTGCGAAACAATATTAGAAAAATGAAAAATGATTAATTCTTGATTAATATTTATGATTCTATTAACGATTCACTTACACAATTTTTTGTACCAGTTATGTGCCAAAATCCTCCCTATTCAAATGTCCAATATATCCAAACCTTCTCACCTACTATAGTGTACGTGTAGAGAAAATATTTCAGGTTTGATACTATAACGTAAGTCTAGCGGTCGCTGGCTCTTAGTCTGTTATGTTGCTTCCTGTAGCTATGTGGTAGATACATGTTGACCAATTAAGACCTGCCTTTTTAATTACCTAATTAATTATCTGCCTCCATACTTATACAGTTTTTATTGTATTATATTTGGTAATTGAATATATATTATAGTAACCGATTATTCGAGCTTATTTTCCGGAATTGCCAAATATAAACATCATAGAAATCCAGAATATTTTGAGTATGTTATGAGCGCAATACTGCAATCCCCAGAGCGATCATCATTAATCGGGATACATTATAGATGTCTCACAGAGACGAAGCTATCTAAATGAAAATCTTTGGATGTTTATAAAACTTACGATCTTTCGTATGGCTGGCTTGAGTTGTCCCTTTACACAATGTAACGTTCACCAATTCCACCCATGATTGACCACTACATCCATAAAAAAATTTGATGTTGTATATATGCTATTTTTTATATCTCGTTCCACGTATGATTTTGCTAATGCCTACTATGAATTTTGTCATCCCCATTAACTCACTCGGAAATAAAAAGGGGAAGAGGACCAGCATGGCAAAACTTACACAAACAACCCAACTACCCGATCCGACAACCCAAGACAGGCTGCCTTGGCGCAGAATGATGAGAACCGACCCCCTCTAAAACAGGAAGGGGCAAAGATAAAGATTATACATATATTTTTTTTATTATATTTCTCCCTACTAGCTCAACAAATATTCCATTCAACTATTTAAATCTGTTTAAAACTAATTTCATTTGTACGTCCAGTTATAGGTAAAGCGTGCATAACGTTATTTTTACTTGCATTTATTACATACTTTAAATTAGCTCTCTTTGTCTATTAGTCTGTTTGTTGTTGTGGCGGAATCTTGTAATTAATTTTTCACCAACTTCCTGACTACCTAGGGCTCTGAAACTTTCAACATTTACGTAAAGTGGACGACCATATATTATTAAATCATTTTCTACGTGATTTCGTAATTATTTCGATAAAAATTAATAATTTTCCATTATTATTAAATATTATAGCTAGCTAATATTAATATGAAAAAATGTTCCGATTTCAAATGTATTTCAATTTCCAACTTTAACATTAGGCGTCGGAACTAAATATCAAATTCGATGAATTGGGGTTATGTTGAATTTAGATTTGTAATATATCAGGATAACTTTGGTTTAGAAAAAATCGGTTTGACAAAAAGGATATTCAACATAATTATGCCACGGGTTCAAAAAGTGTTGATGCGCAATATAAGCAGTATTTTCTGCAATTAGCCTGCCTCACTTAGGTGCCATTCCTTAAGCTTCTCGCAGTGAAACTGTTAGCCCATATTAAAAGCATGTCATCAAATTTTTTTTTGATATTTTGATTACTTTTTGATAAAAAAGATAGGCCGGCGTGAAAGTTTACAACGTTATTGAGAAGAAGTGCTTGAAAGTAATGGCGAAGCTCAATATAGCGGCGACTTAACAAGTCGGTACCTACATATTTATTTCAATTATTGCGTCTTGCATCTTGATAGACGGCCGCAGGGGACGCCAGCGCACGACTCCAGTGGGAGGAGCCAGCCCCGTTTCAGAGGATCTTTGCTAATACCTCCAATCACATTCATCTCGCTGTACCAATTATTTAATTAGTATTCCAACAATAATAACAATCAATACATCTGTCTTCATTAACCGATCGATACTAAAATTGAAGGCGGCTTTAAAGTACTTATATAAATTATAAAAGGTTAAAGGAAACAATCATTTCGTCATTTAACAATCATTTAACGACTCTCAACAATAGTTGTGGTAATTAATCCATAGTGTGGTAGATTCCCGATTATCCGGGGTCGCGTCAACCGGGTTAAGGATTAACAGGGGAAATAAATTTAATTTTTCGAAATCTATAGTAAGGTACTAATAATAAAAAGGTAAAGTTTGTAAGTTTGGATGTATGGGGTAATCTCCGAAACTATTCATCCGATTTCAAAAATTCTTTCATCAATATTTAGAATGGACTTTCAGGGTGGACATAAGCTATATATTATCCCGTTAAAATTAAAGGGCTTTTCGTGATGACCAATTAACAAATAAAGTCAACGAAAAAATGGTCGAGAGATGCGTTTTTTACGAACGCTGCCTCAACGGTAAGAGATATTGGTAAAACTTGTTCTAGCATTAGATCAGTATTCAGAGAAAAATAAAACATTAATTTTCTTATTTAAAACAGAAAATCACCAACTATGCCTTCGATATGTAAAATTTTAAATTTTGAAAATTATAAAAAATACACAATTAAAAATATAACGTAGGTAGTAGTTTATAAATGTGATTTCATTATACGTATATTTAAATTTTATTCGTAAAATAATAATAAGTTTATGAAATTGCGCGATATATAGTTTTAAGATATAATGTTCTTAATTAATAGGTGTTTTATTTTTTTATACCAATAGGCTTCGCATTTATTTTAGTTCAACAAAGAAGTGATCTCTCTAAAACCGGTCGGTATTGAATAATAAAACCGCTAGGTTATTTATAATTCATTGTCAAAAATTTCAAATACTAAAAAGATTAATAAAAACGTTTTCTGAAGGTAACGTGATTATTAGGGATTATGAGGAGACCGATAAATTATTTAGTTTTGAATAAATTCTATCGGGTCATTACATTATATTGGTATAAAATAAAGAACACTTTCAGTAGAAATATGTGGGTTACGTTAGGTTTAAAATATGTTACGTATTGCAAAATAAGAAAAATTATTTGTTTACGGTTATTATCCCCGACATAATACTTTAACTGCCAGATTTAAGTGACTTTTGTTTATAAAATAGGATTGATTAATGGACGAAATATTACCAATCCACAAATCCTCGATTGATGACTATCTCATCGTAACTTTTACGTAGATAAATGCGTGGTCAGATGTGAAACCCGTTTGATGACATTTTTGAGTATTTATTTATCTCTTTGGTATTTAAGCATTTTAATTCAGATACAACATCATAGAACTGTTTTGACATTATATATATATATATTTACCCTTTTTCTGAAAATTTCCTTACAACGTTCAATAATTTGTATTTTAATGTCCAAGAAAACCGACCTTATAAATTTAATTTTGTTCAGAAAAATACATCACTGTAAAAGAACATTAGCACGTACCATTTTCACATTTAAAAATACTTATATTTACAACAATAATGATGACACAAATCTTCTAAATCGCTAAGTACCATATTATAACACTACTAACTGTCACATTACCTTGCAGGGGTAGGCAGAGATTGAATGTTGCTGTCAAAATATACCCACAACACTCACTTCTCCACATTTAAAGAACTTCCCATGAAAGATCCTCCACTGTTAAAATATTCTAGGTAATGTATTATATTTAGTTATCTGTGGATTTGAAACACTAAAAAAATACACTTACACACGTAAAAAATTAAATTATACATAATAAATTTATTATATATTATTGATTAACTTTGATAATTATTTACAAGAGTTTGCTGATTTTCACGAAGTAGCCTGACTAAAAATGTTTGATTTATATTTTTACATAAAAGAAATTTTGAAAAATATCACAATTGATTATCCAACAATGAGCATTAAGTACTACTATTAGATAAATAAACATCTACAGATACTATATATTAGAGTGCCATTTAGTTATACCAAACAGACAAAACTCTGTGTACTTACATAATAAGATTCATATTTTAAGAGACAACAGCTTCTATTAAATTTATATGTCTTAAATATTTTCATAAAAATCGAAATCAATTGCGGGTTACGAAAGCAAAATCAGCAATAGCAAAACAAAATAATGCACTCATCAAGGATTATTAATTTATAGTATACTGAATTCAAGATATTGTAGGAAACATAGCCTATAAGTTTATAGGAAACATCATTTTAGATTCAGAAAATCTAGAATTAAATACATTTTTAAAATTATAATTCATTTTAAAACATTTTCTTAATTTTATTTATATTTTAAGCATATACTTTGTGACTAGACATTATAACAGAATGTTAGTTAAATTAGTATAATGATTTAACTAACATTTTGTGATTTTAATTTTTTTTTTATATTAATTCCTTTGCTTTTATACCCTACAATTTATATCTATATCTACATGGTTAACGTTATTTGACTTTTTCATTACTTTTGATTACAGCAATGGTTATTAAGTATATTATGTATCTTATATTAATCTTAAGTATATTTTATATTAAAGCTAATATTAAAGGTAAAAATTTATTTGTACATAATTCTGACATAAAAGTAATCTTCATCGCAAGCTTCGTTGGTTAATTTAACTAATATTTTATTTAATTTAATCAGAGATTAGAAAGAAGGTGTGTTTCATCACGCATATTTATTGATAGTTTTGCGGTATCATCGATAATCCTGAAATTATGCGGAGGATTGGTTTGCATGATCCTTGTAATTATTTAAGACAGCGTCAATATAGATGTTTCACAATCCAATAAACAGGACCAGTCTGCCGATGGTTATGCCTGTAAGAAAAGCTATCACTGCGTTGTATAATATCACTTTTGATATTGATCTGTTTCCGAAGGGGTTTTCCGAAGCAGGATTCTCTTACAACTTTAATAAGAGTTTTTATGTATATTCTTATTTCTTATATATTCTTATATGCATTTATACGTTCTCTTTGTATATTCAGAATTAAATAAATGTACAGAGAGAGAATATATTAGAATCAATTAAATGTTTTTAATGTATACATTATTTGATGAATAAATTGGAAACTGTTAGTTACGTTTACTTTATAAAATATATTCGTTAGTGAGATCCCTGAAATATGTCGAAATTGTATTCAATACAGTTAGTATGCCGCTCAACAGAAAGGTCATCATATTATTAGCTTGAATAACCTCACACGTCATAAATGGATACTATGAACCTTTGCTACTGCTCGCAGATGCATTGGTCCATGAAAGATTGAAGCTAGGATACAGCACGTAGCGTGTGGTGAAGCACGATAAAGTAGTCAATTCGATAATATTATCTGATTTTATAACCTCATACAACGTATTTAATAGTAATAAGATTAAACCTTAATTATAAAGCAGAATTGTTCGAAGCAGCAACAACACTTGAACGGCGAATTGGCACAACTTATTCTGAAGTACAAAAATAAGAAACCATATTATTATGATCATTATTATCTTCATCCCCTTGTCTTAGTAGGGTTGGAGGCCCAAAGACTCAACGAGGTGCTTCCATATTCCCCTGTCTTGTGTTGCATGCGTATGAGTTTACCAATCCAGACCTATTATTTTTTCATATAATTTTTTGTTGTTGTTTCCCGGTCGTGTTCCTTCCGGGGTTACCGAGGTTTTAGTTTCCGGGGTTAAAAGGATAGATATACCTAGAGGATAGAATCGGCGCACGGAATGATACAAGTTTGACCGCAGCAAGGATCTAGGCTGCCGAGATGAGTTTTCTAAGGGAGTAGCGGGAGTCACACAGAGTGAAAAGTACCGACATGGAAGTGCATGGATCCCCTACTTTTAGAAATCACAAATGTGATGGCTCGGACATGTGCTAAAAAAATCAGAGGAACGAATGCCATATTGTCAAAATACATAATTCTCTGTGTATCAATGTAGCAAGTAAAATGTAAATAAAATAAATACACTAAACATAGCCTTAACTCGCGACAGAAATGTATATTCATTAAGTTTTAAGTTATTGTCTGTCTGTCCGTCTGTCCGTCCATCCGCCAAGTCACAGCTAAAAAAACGAAATCGAACAACTGGAGTTGGGGCTTGAACCTTGGGGTACCAAACCCGAACCGGCCGTTCAACGCATGTTGCTACGGCCGCCTCTCCGTGGAGCGTCAAAAAGATGCTATAAATATATACTAGGGCTTAGCAAAGACGCGAACCAATGTTGTGTCATTTTGCCGGGTTGTAGCTAGTTTCCAATAAAATATTGTAAAAATAAAAAATTTACAGCTTATTTAAAAAAAACTTTATAGAAGAGAAATTTATTTATACAGTGTTTTGTTTTATTTACCGGTAGTACATAAAAACTAATAACTAAAGTAAAGCTGAAATTCAAACGTTAATGTAAAAATACATCATATTTGACGAGATACACATTTTTTTTTATATATTTTTTTATTTACTTTTATTTTGGCATTTTTCTTCTTGCAAGCATCGATATTTTTCAGAATTCATTTTAAAAGCTGGGAGGGTATTCTACAGCATATAGGAAGATGAATTATTAAGAAGATTATATATATTTTTGTTAAACAAATTAGTATTTTGTTTTTTTATGCTGAAATTTAAACTGGTTTTATCATCAAGAATGAATTGCAAATCTGGTGGAGTAAATTTAATTTTTAATTATGCCATTACATTTTAATAATGACATGTGTGATAATATGTCAGATTAATAATTTTATCTTTAAATATATTTGTTGAAATAGAATAATAAAATGAACAGGAATTCCATAATAACTGAGATTGTTTGAGGAATTTTTATTAATCCCTGAAATATAAATTTAAATCACATCTATTTTTATGGCTCCATTCCGTTGACAGCGGAATTAAATTGAATATTGGGGCCCAACGAAAATTGTAGTAATTAATACAAATTACCAAAAGTGTCGGCCCACGAAGAAAAATAAATTAGGCTCAAAATGAAATGTAAAGTAATTATTTCCATATTTTATATGGTGCTCGGCTAATTCAAGCTGATAGCGCTCGCTTACTGGATTCAAGCATACCTAGGCGTGGGCGAAGAGTGGCTTACTAAAAACCACATCGCGTCGCTCTACTCAATATTCTCGTTGAAAAAAAAAACTACACATAACTCAATTCAAATATTTTTTTACTACTTTGAAGGGTTGCATGTGCCGGCCGTGGTGCGTGCGTGTAATTCACGTGTTTTTCATTGTGCATTGTCCCCCCTTTTATCCCGTAAGGGAGTGCTCTCTTCCAGTTTCCTTAGTTGCCCCGGGCTGTTTTGCTCTTCACCTTCACTCTTCACTTAATTGTGTTTAATTTTTTTTCTCAACTTATGTTATTGAAATCTTTTTTTGATCTATGTTTAATAAAGAAATGAATACCTACTCGGGACAATGGGGACAAATTTTGGATGGCAGCCGTTCGACCCACTTGTTTTCGCACGGTTGCTTTTAGCATTAAAAAAATACCAACCAGGCGGCGAATAAGAAGGACTAATATAGGACCTCTTGCTTATAAAATTGGTCCTGCGTAAGCGGTGGACCTGCCCTCATTACTTTGAAGGGTTTAACTAACGACTATAGAAAGTGAATAACGCGAGTCTTGCGGTGTAAAGTAGAGCAAAAACCAGGAGTATTTCCTTCTACAGGTTCAAATAACCTTATAGTAATATAATAATGAAACGAACGAATTCTATATTCTTCAGAGACTCATGCATTAAAGGAAGGTTCTCCGCAATATAGAGGAATTCCTTCGTACTTAGGTCGTGTTTCTAAAAAGATATAGAAAGCCAATTGCCTACAGTAACGATTAAATCATCCTACAAATAGCAAACAATATGTGTTAAAATCTATTGACTAAATCAAAGAAGTGGGTATGTGTGCAACATGCATTAGAAGTTATACTTCTTTGACACAAATAAAAAAAATACGTATTAAAACAATACAAGAAAAAACTATGCTAATGTAAAAATATACATTTTCACTTGCTCTGAGTCCTTAGTAATTGGAATTAATTACCAGCGGACATTTCCAAACTGATGACATTCTGTCAAACGTAGTCAAACATCGGCAAATGTGAAATACAGAAATTTGTACGGGAAGCCCCTTTTTGGCATTTTGATTACACAGAACATATCGTAATTCAATAAACAGTTTAAATTTTCAATTCCATAACCAATCATTGGTCACCTTTAGAATTGCGCAAATTCGTAACAATAAATTTTTTACCCTTGCGGAAATGCGAAAAAAAGTATAACTTAATAAATAAATCAGTATTCGATAAATTTACATTTCATGGATATATGACAAAAAAATTCCCAATAAAATTCCTAAATAAATTCAACATAAGAAATTGATAAAAGTGTTAAACTAATTAAGATTAATTATAGAAGTCTCACAGAGATGAAGATGAGAAACGTGAATGGAAGTCTCTTATACGATACAATGCAACGTTCACCAATTCATCGAAAGAACATTCACATATTAACAAATTTTTTAATGTAGTATATGTGTTGCAATTCTGGGAACCTTCCGTATGTTTGAATGAACTATGCTAGAGACATATGTAGTCCTTTCTCATGAAACATTATACATAAATTTCGCAGTTGTTAATGATGCTTCTATATTTTTAAAGTGAAAAAAAAATGCATTCCTCAATATGTGCATAAAACTCAATTCATCAATGCGCTGATGTAATGGGTTACAAAAAGATAATAATAGTACAATATAAAAATTACTTTCATTTTCAATCGTGTGGCAAGATGAGAAAGTACCACAAAAAATTTAAGCGATTTGCTTTAGATAACCAGACGTTTACAATAATTTGTAGGTTTACGTAGGATTTTATTGGATTTATGTTCTGGTCCAAATGAACTTAGCAGCTGACATTGTGCACTTTATTTATAAGTTACACAACTATATTCTTCAACTTTTGAAACGTAAATTCCAATGTTTTTCGGCGACAGTCACCTCGAATTAGTTTATTACGTAATTTAACACTGTTTGTATTATAATAATATATTTTATACAAAGCTTCCGGGTGGCCGAGCGAACTGACCACTCGCAGAAAATATCTCTTGTTTATTTATTTTTATTAAAATAGTTCTTTACTAAAAAAAATTACCAAGTATGCGAAAAAATACTTTATTAGTCTAATAAATAAGTTATTTTATCGCGAGGTAATTGCCAAAATTAGGTAAATCGAGGTAAATGTAGAGTAAGCGACGAATTATATATTTGTAGATATCCTACATAAATATATATGTCTGGAAATTTTTTTTAAGTCCTCTGATATCAGTAACGCAATTTTAAGAAAATATCGTAAGTTAAGGATTTCCTAAAATCAGACTGGCAAAGGTTTGTAAAAACACAAAATTAAATAAAGCAATGTTAGCATACATAGGTTTTGTAACTAGTAATGATACCTCTCTATATGTTTTATTTTTTTTATACTTTCCTACTTCTCGTATCCTTCAAAGTGATTTATTTAGGTGTAATGAGGAGAGGCACTTGAAGCAGGTTAGTAAATTACTATCCCGAGACATGTTCGCAAGTGGCAGTAATGGTATAAGTAATAAGTCATAATAGTAATTTAATTGAAGAGTTGATGTGTGACCGGCAACTGTTGTATAAAATAGACATAGACGATATTCTGTAGCGGTGATTCATATGCTAGGTTAAGAGGGGAACCTTTCGTTTCAGCATACTAAATTAATACTGTTTATATAATAACGCTTCACTCTCAGTCAGTAAATTAATAAATTAAATTACAATATATTATACAGTCTAACGCTAACGACTAAAAAGCTTATAAAAGTCGTGAAAAACGGAATAGCGGTTGAGTTGGAAGTGGACTAGTGAACTAAACTGTACTCTATTTTTACTATACGACTCTCATTCTATATTTACGAGTATTTATATTAATAAAAACACTTTGTATAAAACCACTATTTATTGAATTATAATTGATTATTAAAACAAAATAGCTTTTTGATATGGTAAACGAATTGTTTATTTATGTTTTATCTGCAGGTAGGTTATGTGCTTTAAGAGCAAGGCATTTTTTTCAACGAGTCCTCTGTGATTAAAATAATTTTAAAGATCTTGAAAAATGCAGTATAATGAAACAAACAAGACATCTGCATATAATAAATTTAAAGGCATTTTCTACTTAGAATACCACACAATTTTTATTTATTTATGGAATCTCGACTCGTGTAACTTTTACAATTGCAAGAGATAATGAATAGGTACTATAAACAAGGATCTAATATTAGGTCTTTACATATGAAATTGAGGTTTAGTATGGGAGGAACATAAAGCCGATTTTTTTTATTATAATATATTTATTTAATCAAAGTATGTACCATTGCTATCTATGCACTTTTGCCATCTCATAGGTAGTCATCGATCCCTTTACTAAAAAAACCATTCGGACGGGAATCAATAAAATCTTTGAAGGCGGTTTGAACTGCCCCATCGGAGTTGAATTTTTTCCTTTGCAAGAAGTTATCCAAATTTCGAAAAAAATGGTAATCTGTTGGGGCAAGATCCGGAGAGTACGGTGGATGTCTTAGACATTCCAATTGAAGCTCCTCTAATTTGGTAGCCGTCTGTTGTGCAGTGTGTGGTCTAGCGTTATCATGAAGCAGCAGTGGCCTAGAGCGATTAACCAGCCTCGATTGTTTAGCAGCTAGCTTTTCCATCATGGTTTGCAGTTACTGACAACAGACATCTGCCGTAATCGTCTGGCCAGATTTAAGAAAGCCGTAGTGAACGACACCAGCACTAGTCCACCAAACGCTCACAAGTATCTTTTTTTGGAGTCAATTTTCGCTTGGGGCATGGTTTGGCTGGTTCGGCAGGGTTCAGCCATTGCGATGAGCGCTTCCGATTATCGTACAGGATCCACTTTTCATCACAGGTAATGATTCGATTTAAAATCCCTTCATTATTGTGCCGGTTGAGTAATGCAACGCAGCAGTCAACGCGCGTTTGTTGATTTGCTTCACTCAATTCGTGAGGTACCCCCCTTTCAAGCTTTTTCACCTTACCAATTTGCTTCAAGTGGATTAAAACAGTTTTATCACTAACACCGCAGCCTGCAGCTAACTCGGATGTAGTTTGCGATGGATCCGCTTCCACAATAGCCTTCAATTCTTCATTATGAACTTTGGTCTCCGGCCGTCCACGGGGCTTGTTCTGCAGGTCGAAATTTCCAGAACGAAAACGTTGGAACCAAAAACGCACTGTGTTTTCTTTTGCGGCACCGTCGCCATACACATCATTAATCCTTCGAGCCGTTTCTGCAGCACTGGTGCCACGGTGGAACTCGTACTCGTAAATAACGCGATATTTCAAGTTTTTTCATTTTGTAAACTGAGTGACGCAAAGAAAAAAACAATTGAGAAAAAAACAAATGAATTATAATTTTCAAAACACAAATACATGAGTAAATAACTGTATAAATTTGGATTTGGAATTCCTAACCAAAGAGAAGATATTTGAGATCAAATTTGCCAGTATGGCAAAACGCCAATTTCATATGTATGGACCTAATATTATAAAATAAGACATGAAACAAATTACGAGGAATGAGTGGAGAAAGGAGAAGGGGGTTGAAATTAAGGTTGAGGGAGGAAAAATCATATAAAATCAGGTAAGATTATGGACCAGAATAGATTTGGTGTCATATATAGTTCACAGTTTTAATAACGTAGTCTGAGTACACGCAGTACGTAATTATGAAGTTAAATTTCAAAGGACATATTTTTAAAATTATTTACTGTTTCTGAGAAGCTGTTACATAAATAATACTTACTGCATGGGATTAAAACAACTATAATGTTGTTGAGGCTCAGTCGTGAAATATTTTACGCCCGACACGAGTTGACAGGTTAGACTTCGGCCTTTCATAATATTGGAAATCACTGCGAGAAGATTATAATACTACTTGAATATGTGTAAAAAATAACACGATAATTTACCGTTTTGCTGTGTTTATTGCACACATGTACCTACATAGGTACTGCGTTGGCCATTTAAATTGCTTCATTGTAGTGAATGTATGTACTGTAGTTATGTATATTTTAAAATAAGCACCTACGCTTACAACCAAGGTAGCATTCGAGAATTTAAAGCTAGCTAATGCATCAAAAGTGGAGTTTTTAACCTGGACTGGCTAAGTGATAAGGAGACAAAAAATAGTAGACTTTTCTCAATATTAAATACGATGATATTTACTTTATAAAGATATTTTTTTTAAATAACAGTTTTTTAAAAAGTGATAATTATTTCTCAAAATCAATATATCACAAATTAAAAAAAAAAACAAATAAAAAAAAATGTTTTAAGTGGCAAAATGAAAAAGGAATAAATAAATCATCTATACCTACTAATATAATATAAGAGGTAAAGTTTGTGAGTTTTAAGATTGTAAGTTTGGATGTAGGAGGTAATCTCCGAAACTACTTATCTCTTTTCAAAAATTCTTTCACCAATATATAGAATAAATTTTCAGAGTAGTTATAAACTATATATTATCCAGTTAAAGTAGAAGGGCTTTTCGTGGTGACCTACTTTACAACAAAATTCGACGAAAAAATTGTCGTGCGATGCATTTTTTACGAACGCTGCTTTAAAGGTAAGAGATATTTAAATACTTTCTATAAAAAAGTTATAGAACTCATAAAGTTCTATAAAAAAGTCCGCGACAATATATAGATATTTGTCCAAATTATCCAATTATTATTATTATTGTTGATACAAATTGATAAAATATGGCTAAAAGTTACTAAAAATCTACGCATGCGATGCCAAGCGGGTAAGCTTGTTAAGTTATAAATAAAATAAAATACATTATTCCTAACAAAGGAAACCAAATAAATGATGAAGAATGCGCAAATGACAGATTTAAAACACAAATACTAAACAGGTAGGTATACGTTATTGGAAACCAAAAATGATTACCAACATGGTCAACAAATGAAAAATTATCGCCAACATGTTCGATAAATAAAAAATGATCGCCAACATGGTGGACAAATGAAAAATTTAGTTTAAAGTTTTTATTGTATTTGAAAAAGGCTTGTATGCATTGCTTTATTTAAACATTTTTTTTAAGTTCCACGCATATAAACAGAGGATCCAAAAATTATGTTTTTCCCAAATCATTTATGTCAATGAACAGGGTCAATAATATAGAGAAAACAATATTTTAAATAGGAAGAATAAAAATGTGGTTCTTTATATGTAAATGTAAATTAATATGCACACGTTATGCGCGTGGGTGAACTTTCAAAAAGAACATCGTTTTAATTTCCGGTAGAATTATTTTGCTGTTCAAAATTACTAGGTTAATTGAGAATCAAAAATATTTCCCATGAACTTGTCAAAATAATAAAATATGTTGAATGAAAAATACACGCAGGTTTAATTGCAGTTAATGTTGTATTGGATATTACAGATACACGTAAAGTTGATTGTTTCAATTAATTGTTATTAACATATTGTCAGGAACACGATTGTGTCAAATTTAATTAATTGTTGATAATATTTGATATTTAAATGAATGCAAGTACATCTTGATAAAAAATGCTGAGATGGCGTTTGAGTAGTCTAATAAACAGAACTAACTTAACTATCCCAAAGGGTAGAATTTGTGGGAAATTTAATATCAAAATTAAATATTTTTTTGATAGCATATTGTTGCTTAAAAATGTGAATACTACTGTAATAATGGCAAATGAAATATTGTTAAATAAATATTTAATCTTTATTCATGACGTAGAAATTTTAATTATATAGGTACCTGTGGTATATTTGAAACGTAAGAATAACAAGCACCGAACTATAATAATAATACATAGGTGTTAGTAAAAAAATCAGTAACCATAAACAGAAGTTAATTTTTCATTTTATTTATTTAAATTAATTTTTAAACACCTTTTAAAAATTATAAATCTGATAAAAAGTAAAGCACAAAAGTTTTCGTAATTACCTAATGAATAATATTGTGGTTTTATATAAATATTGTAAGTATGTATCATTTACTATCAAAATAACCAAATAATACTGTTACCTACTATATAATGCACCTACGTATGTACATTATAAATGTTACTATTCATTTTTTAATTTTCGTACTCAACTTAAGAAAACGCTTACACGAAATACATGTCACATTAATATTCTTATTAATATTAAACATAAGTTAACGCATGTGCCATAAAAAACATTAATATATTTATTTTTAATATTGTACACTGTAAGTAACGTTACACTTCAAAAATTACAAATTACAAACAATTATGGACATAACATGCGCCCAATTTAAATGGAAAACCATTTCTCGTGTTTAAATTGGGGGGCATTGTCTTTACCATATAACCATGATGATTGTTGCGGTTCAAGCGTTGAAATCCTGATTACTACAACACTAGGCAAGTGTCTTAGTGCTAGACAAAATAAGCACGTCTATTCCCTATTACCGCTAGACTAAATGAGCAAATATTCCGATGATTGTAGAAAATCGCGAGAATAAACCTGTCCACAAATGCAAAGGATTATCGGCGCTTCGCGGCCTTAACGAGAGTAGTTTATCAAGGCTCGTAACAGCGAATCTTGGTACAATCTTAATATTCTACGCAGTTGCGAATTTCAACAAGTTGATTCATCATCTTAACAAATGTTTTGAACATTTCACATATATTAAAATCGAAAAATCAGCAGAACTATTTTTTTATTATTTTAATTAATTTATTTAATAGTTAAATACATATAATTTTAACAAAAATGATAACGGATAGATATAAATAATCAAATTATTATAATATGTTATACCTCACTAAAAAGAATCAAGATTCTTGTGTGTGGTGAGAGATAATCACTTGCAAAGGAAAAAATTTATCAATAAAAGCCAAATTATGAATTACAAAAGAATTCTCAAAGCCAACTCTACAATAAATGAAAATCAATTCGGATTCACTGAGGGAATAAGCACGCAAACTTAAAAACATCCACCATTATACAAAGTAATTTAGAAAAATCAAATAATTGCAAAGGGATTTTCATCGATTCAAAGGACCCACTCGAATGTATCTCCAATGAAAAACTCGTACCAAAACAAAAATAAAATAGGATTAACCACACAGCCCCAAATGGATAAAAAGCCGCTCATCAAACAAACCTCAAATAGCCAAATAAAATGAATCTCTAAGTAATCCACCAACAAGTGAATTTGGAATCCCCCAAGGTACCTATGGTCCCCGGACCTTTACTATTTCTCACTTACGTAAACGACAACAATAAATCAACGGTGAACTGAGATGCCACACAGACGACATTTCATTGTTAACAAATGGTCCATCATGGGAAAAAGTTCACGAATTAGCAAACATGAATATCAATACATTAAAATCATGACTTGATAATAATCTTCTAACGCTCAATGCAAAAAAAATATGTACATTTCGTTTTCCCTAAAAAAAAACAAAAAATAACCATAAAATTATAATTCACGATCTTAAATGTAACACTAATTGTTATTTTATACATGCACTAAGAAAAAGATTGTGAATGTGTGAAGAATCTGGAGCATTCACTTGAAATAGCAAATTTGCCGGACTTTTCCATTATTTTCTGGTGGACAATTGTCCACATCTTGCAGATTTGCTTAAATTACACCTATTTCCCGTTGTTCAATAGACATTAACAAACGTTTTTTTTCTTTAAATTTTTAACCATTAAACGTTTTAATTTACATTGTAAGACATTAAACAATCATTTTATCATCCTGCTCATTCGCAAAGCATCGATTATTTAGTAACATTTTGAGTAAGTAAACATAGGTGTATTTTTGTAACGGTTTTTCTTTTTATTAATTTTTCGAGAGATGGATAACATAACATAAAAATTTTCAAACATGTTTATAGTTTTCGCACCAAAGGAATTTATTTTATGTTATTATTATATTTTAGTAGTTGTCTATTGACACATAATTAAATCCCATTAAACTAAGTCTAGATACTATAAATAAAATTTAATTGATCTAATTAATTTTTGAATTAAGTCCAATAAATTTGTTTCACCACTTTATTATTAGACGCAAAATCTACATTTTTTCAAAGCTCTATTCTTCTGGATGAGATATATCTGTATTTACAATAATGCGTAGTACCTACAGTTGTTTGTAGAATTTTTATATAATTCATCCTGAAGAAGAGAATATTGATCTCGAAACGTATAGATTTTGTATCTTATAAAGTGGTATAAATAAAGTTATTTTACTTCTTCAAATTTTTCATATTTACTTATAAATATAATAATTTATTTGACTTTAATTCATCGATTAATTAAATTTTAATTCAGAAGAACTATTCTTCAAAAATTACTTATTCCATAGTTCATAAATAGTTACAATTCGTCATCCCAAACCATTCTCCAAGAAATCTGATAAGAAATTATATAAGTGAGCATATTCATTAAAGCCATTGCGAATAAATTTTAAATGAAGTCTTTTGTTCTTCTGTCGAAATCCATCTAAAGTATGGACGCGAGTGTTGTTTGGTTTTGCTAAAAGATGTAATACAAGTAATAAAATAAAGTTTTCTTGGTAGGGGGCTCTCAGATTAAGTACCGCTCGCTTAAGATTATTTATATCAGGGGGCAAACTAAGAGACTTCAAGATCGTAAAGTTAACCGCGCGGAAAATAAGAACATAAACGTTTGAACGCGCGTCAGACATTAAGCAGCGCAGAAGTAGAGACAACATGATCATGTTTGACAGCAGCTCGCCGCGCTGGACCTGGATGCAGCGCTGTCACAGCCCCATCCAGGCTGTGAAATATTGTCAGATCTTAATTGGCTTAGCGCAAATATGACTGGTGTTCCAAAGGTCGAAGGTTCAACGTCCGCTGCATGCCTTATTGCTGCCCTGACGTTAATATAACTATCATAGCTTTCATATGCATATTCTGCTAAAGTTGCGAAAAACCTAGGTTTTCTGATTTCTAATAAAGTCACCTACCAAGAAATGAAGAGGCTGGCAGGTGACAGAGAGGAGTGGAGAAAGCGAGTGCTTGTTGCAGACCAATCCTAGGATTGCGACCCAAAAAAAAAAAGTCAGCAAAAATTTTTTACACTATTCACTCCCTTAGTAACCTAACAACTTTCTCCCAAATTAATGTAAAATAACAATTACGCAATCCCTTCTTCGTGTTGTTGATCATGCTAATGAGTGTTATCTGGATGTCAATGTAGAACATCACAAAATACTGGAACTGGAACTTAAAAATGTATATGTATTCATTTTATCTTCTTCTTCTTTTAGTAGATCTGTTGATCTGTGCTACAGAAAACTACGCCTCCTGGGATGACGAGGTCAAGCTATCCCTCCATCTTTTCGGTGTTTTTCGCGGTAGGCGTCATCCAGAGCGAATTTCATTCGCTGCTGTATGCACGAGTCTGTCACTGTTCATTCTGTCTATATAGAATCTCCTTGTGGATCTACTCCATCGTGCTATGTCCTCTTTTTTGAAAGTTTTTCTTATGTCTTCATTTCGGACACGGTCACGTAGAGTTTTTCCAGTAATGGATCTCAGCACGTTAATTTCAGTTGTTCTGAGGAGTCCTTTGGTTTTATCTTCAACTTCACAAAATAAGATCACATCTCATCTTTCCGCAATCTTCTCCATTGACCTACATCCGACATAAAATTCATGCCCTTTTCAATCCACACTCACCTCAGTACCTGCTATCTTAATTCAACTTCCAATCTTATCATGGCCTTCAACTGACAGTATCCTCAGACATTCATAATACTGAATTCCTCAGTTCCACCTTCGAAATGCAGTCGGCTGGGCTGTGAAACCAACTTCGCGCAGACATCGCATCATCACAGACCATAACTATCTTCCCCAAAACCCCCAAAACCTTCCCCAAAACCCCCAAAACCTTCCCCAAAACCTAATCTAAGGCTTCCTAGTCTCCATACATTTCCTACTCGTCTCGTGTTCATGGGGCTAGTTTTGTCACTGTAACACTGTATATGTACCGGAAATCTATTTCAATTAATTTTCAACTGGCAATAAACCCGCCATTGTAATATTATGCATAAAAAAGTTAACAAATTCAACTAATACGTTCGAGCAGGCTGAAAGAATAGTGCCCTACACTCTTCTGTCGCCTCATACACCCTCAAGCAAGTTCGTCGATTGAAAATTATATTAATAGGACCATGTTTCAGTATCTGGTCGATTTCTGGTGTTGTCAACACCGCGTCAGATATCTTTCATACATTTATTTCAGGTATCTGTTTTCATTAAGGTGATTGTGAACACTAGCGTATTCTAGTCGTAATAGGTAGCGAGTCGATTCAATTAGAAGCCAGAAACTGAAACCCCGCACCATGTTTTCAAACATTACATCACTGATCGTTAAACATTTCGCCCATAAATGTATCAAATAAACCTCAGTGCATTTAATGACTATATTTACTACGCCTGTTTTACTAGCTTTGCCATACAATACAGAAACGCATTCATGCAACACAATATATTTGAACACCGGAAGATTCTCCTGGTAGTGTGGAAATCTTTCCTTTACACTACCGCTTTGGGAATTTTCGATCAACCAATGCGTTCAACTATCGCAAACCCGCCAAAATATTCATTCGTTCAATATAACGAAACAACCTAAACAACATTTTTTTAATTATTCACTGGGCTAAGATCTGCTTTACATTCTGTCCTAAATTTTTAATTCTTTAATCTATTATTAATTGATTTATAACAATGGACCCTAGTCTCATTTCCACTGCACTCAATCTACGTACTTTCTTTCTCCTTCCTCCAGTACGAGGCTTCACTTAGATACATTCGTATTGGTACCAGAACTGGCACTAACACTTCATGATTAACACATCATGACTAACATTTCGCAGCTAGCAAGTTTAAAACTATTTTGAAAATGATAGTAAGAATATAATTATAGTTAAACGAGTTTATCACCACTTAATTTTTGGTAAAAACTAACCCATAAAAAACAAGTTTTGATTATACTTCCTTTCTCATTTACTAGTGGAATCAGGTTTGGCGCTTAACCTACGCGTTGGGCTCGAGTCGGGCGACGCTACGAAAGCGAGTAGTAAAAAATTTCGAATAATTCAATATTATACTATGATTATTAATTTTTTTCAAACGAAAATTTGTTAGATTATTTTCATCATCGCCACGAGTCCGCCTGCAAAGTTTCAGCTCGATTGGATCACGGGAGAAGGGTTAAAAATCAATCCAAAGTTTTTCGACAAACAAGCAAGCAAGCAGACGCTACGAGTTAAAAGAAAGGGAGTAAAAACCAACCGGTTTCGGAAACAACGTTCCTTCGTCATAGTATACTCAATACTAATAGTAGGTATTAAGTACACCCTGACGAAGGAACGTTGTTTCCGAAACTGGTTGGTTTTTACCAAAAATTAAGTGGTGGTAAAGTAAGTAAATTCGTTTAACTATATTTATAATGAATAACCTCAAAGTAATAGCAAAATACAATAGTAAAAAATATAATTGCCTACATAACGTTTTAGCGTATTGAAATAATGTATAGCAACCAAGGAAGGCGGACACGGGAATTATCTAGGTACTATTTGCATAATTTATAATATATCATGATCTGTTATAAATCTAGTATTTTATTTGTAATCTGTGTAAATTACGAAGAAATCCCATATAAATAATATATAATTCTATGTTGATTAATAATCGTAAAACAAAATTATCAATATGCAAAATCATTTAATAAAACTTACAAACAACGTGGAAATGTATGCATTTGCTCTAATATAAACAAAAAGATACTCTAAATATATGTACTAGGGCTTAGCAATTAGCAAACTAATGTTCCATTATTTTTTACGGGTTACGGCTAGTTATTACTAATTCTCACTGCGTTATTCTGCAGATCTAACAAATTTTGCATTTCTTCTACGTTAACCATAAATTATCTTCCATCATCTTCATCCCCTTGTCCTAGTAGGGTCGGGGTCCGACTATTAACATAAAACTTATTAATTTGTTCGATGATTTTTTTCAAAGTGAAGAACATATTTATTTCGCTGAATTATTTAAATAAATATTGAGAGAACTGAACTCTCGTTGAAATAAAATTGTTTTCTCATAACCCCCCAAGAAGTGACTAAATATTAATGTGTGAAATGTGCGAATTTGATTTCGCACTTGGAAAACTCTGGCTATAAATATTTTCTCGAGCTTCGGTTCAACAGGAATATTCATTAAGAAACCCGAGAACATATTAATTAAAAGTTCGCACCAAAGACCACCTGTTAAACCAGGTAATTAAAAGCGCATAAAAGTGTCCAATTAACATAGACG
>JADDOH010000507.1:0-91791 GCA_016648135.1 Agrypnia vestita
AGCCTCTGCATCATCCCTGATCGCGGATCAGCGCATCTGCACTGTAGATCGCACTTTTTTCCTGGTGCGCGTCATGCAAATTGCTTCATCTCACACCAATCAGATGATTATAATGGAGAACACTTGCTAATCTTAGGTTCATTTCCGGTCACGCTCTGTACCAATCTCCATAATATTATTTATACATACCTGCACAATATTACTGCTGTTCATACATATTTATGGGTTTAATTTGCAAAACTTGTTCCTGGATTATTAAAAAAGTTTTTTCTCGCGTAACTTATTCTTCCCACGGAGAAGAAATGTGTTTTTTCCAGATCTACCAGGAGTCAAAGCTTTGATATAAATTTAGAATCTCTCAAATCTCCTATCATGGAATCGTAATCTCTAAGAAATCTCCAACTTACTTAGCTAATTTCGTTTATTATTATTATTACTAGCTCGAATAGCCCTAATTTGCGTACATATAAAAAAAATATTAAATAAATATTACAATTAACAATATGGTGTTAGCTTTAATTTCTACTTCAAAATATATGAAGCGTATTTTTTAGGAATATTAGGTAATTCTTAATATATAGGGTGTCTCATAACTAGTATCAAAAACTTAACTGGTCGATTCCTGCCTTAATAATGAGTTGAAAATGATGAAGCAACCATCATCTTATATGGAAATATGCAATATCAATGTTTGTGTGTTAAATAAAACTAATATTTTATACGAACCGTTTATGTTACTGAAAACCAAATCTCGAAATTTCGCTGAATAAAACGAAGAGATTTGCTTCTCAGTAAAATATACGGTTCATATAAAATATACGTTATATTTAACGTATAAATATATCCAACGATCGTAATAATAACGTTAACTCTTTAATAATATCAAAGTTTGCTTTTTTAAAAATATTTATGACTTATTTTTTTTCCAAAAGTTGAAGTATCATTACATCGATATAAATTGACATAACTTATATCGATTATGAAAAATTTGCAAAAATTGAAAATTGATTCTTTTACTATGAGACACCCTGTATAATTAACATATTATACTGTATTCTTGCACTCAAACTGCATATGCATTTTTGCCTGTAAAATGTAAATGTAGGTGGGTGGAGAGGGGCTGTGACTATCCCCGTGAAAAAGGATCAGAAGGGAATCGGAAACACGGTTTGAATTGTAAAACGTGTCAAACAGGACAGCGCAATGTCAGATGGCAATTTAATTAGCCTTAACAATGATCTGGATGGATAATCAAGGCTACGATGGGTCGTACAAGTCAGATGTAACACTTCTGAGAACTCTGTGATTTATATGACGTAAAACCTACAGGAATTAAAAATTCAACAGGAACGGTTGATTGGCGGACAATAGTATATATAGTTGTCCTTCGACCTGAATGTCTATTAGAAATTTGGTTGTGGAATTACGTACTGTTTGGCTCGATCTCCTCTAAACATTAGTTTACTATATTACCTCTGTTAATAAAGTTTTGTTATATAATTATTATAATCATTAATTTACGATAGCAAGAATTCATTAGTTTATGGCCCGTGTAAGACAATATTAATATTTTGTTAAATTAAATATACTACTTAATTTATCTATTACCATTTTAGCTATTTTAGTTTAATGGCTAATGACAGCAATGAATAATTTATGAGTTTTCATGTTCCACTTTTTGCAGGAAATATTTTCTATATTTCATTTTTATTACGTTGATGCATAGGTACACTTAAACCTATTTTATATTGAAAATAAGATAATACTCACCGATTGCCATATCAGTCTATGGACTAGTATTGTAACTAGGGTGTAATTATTTAATGATAAAAACTGTAAACAATTTTATGGTTTTTTGCTAAGGTGCTGACCTCTAGTGAATATTTTGAATGTTAATATATTTTTTCATTAACATTTTTCTAAATACTATAATATTTTTTTTTTTTTTAAATTATGACTTCATCACTAAATTAGAAGATAAACATGAGATCACATCATCATCAAAACCATCATCCTCCGTTGGACTACTACGGAGTTTAGATTTAAAATCTCATCACCATAATATTAAAGTTTTTATAATTTGCTATTAACAAAAAATTGTTTGTAGTGTAAGTAGCTCTATCCTGGAATGGTTTGAATTCCACGTAAATAATTCAACTCAATAGGTTGCTTTCGGGGGACATTCTGGTAATCCGTTTGTCATCAAGTCGGTAATAACTCAGGGCTCACATCTTGGACCTTAGTTATACATGATAGTTATAAATGATATTATTAAAAAAAAAAATTAAAACATACTTTATTGAAATACTAGCTGTTCTTACCCGGCGTTTCACGGGTTATAAGAGGTAAACAAAGGTTCGATTCGAATGGTATAGATTTGCATCGAAAATATATAAGCGGAGGGGAAGGGTCAAAAGAATAGGGGGAAATGTCGCATATGTTACCCGCCGAGTCCTTAAGAATAAGTTTTCAAATTTTGAGGTCACATCGGCCGAAAGACACAGATTTACCTCGAAAATATATCAGGGGAGGGGAAGGGTTAAATGAATAGGGGGGAAATGTCGCATATATTACCCGCCGAGTCCTTAAGAATAAGTTTCCAAATTTTGAGTCCTGTCGGTCAAACGGTAGGTAGAGATTTGCATCGAAAAAATATCTGGGAGAGGGGAAGGGGTAAACGAATAGGGGAGAAATATCACCTATGTTCCCCGCCGAGTCCTAAAGAATAAGTTTCCAAATTTGGAGTCCGATCGGTCAAACGGTAGAGATTTGTATCGAAAATATGTCAGGGGGAGGGGAAGGGGTATGAGATAGGGAGGAAATGTTGCCTATGTTACCCGCCGGGTCCTAAAGCATAAGTATGCAAAATTTGAATCGAATCGGACAAACGGTGTGCATTTGTATAGACAGACAGACATTGAGTTTTATAGGTATAGATAATTATTGATCTCGGTCATTTTTTCACAATAATGAGGTTAAATTAATTTTTTCATTCAGCCAATACAGACTTTAAACACGGCTCACTTTTACAGATCGTACAAATTGATCATTCGCATCTTACTTATTTTTGACAAAGCCTGGACACACCTACCGTCAGTCATTCTTGACCAGTTCCCAATGTTTCAAGTTCAATGTCGTTTTGTTGAATTCAAATATGTAGAACATTTCACTCACTAGTGATGTGTCGATTTTGATTAAAAGCCGTAAAGTAAATACAAAACTATTTTTATTCCAGAATGTGACAAATATTTATCAATATTTGACACGAAACGTCAAATCTCGTATAGATACACGGTGACTACAAAATAGTGCAGTTTTAAACCATTATTGATTGTGTGATTGTGCAATTGTAATGATTGGAAACCGAGACTTGACTGTTGTGTAATGTATCAATGGATAATATTTCGAAATTTTCGTGATTAACTTTGTGGAAGTTCATTGTAAATAACTATGAATAGAACACAACGTTGTTTACTTCACACAATGACAGTTTAATTAAATAAATTAATTAAAACGTTTTCGATGCTTACTGCATCATCTTCAGTAATATACTAACTTAAGACTAGAAGACATTTTATCTACTACATAGGGGCGGGAGTTGTCGGGAGCGGGGGAGGGGCAGGCGGAAAGTGAAAGTGGTTGCTGGGAGGGGCTAGTATGGTAAGAAGGGGGGATGTAATAAGTGGTGTTTGTATGTTTAAGGCCTTATCATTATTTAGATGAATTTCTATATTTTCCAAGATATCAAATTTCTTTCCTTTTTTGCATACATGCAACACCTCCACGTTATCATACTTGAAGTGATGTCCCTCTGATCTCACATGGTCTGCCATCTCTGAATTAATATTGAAATTTTTTATCCCTTTAAAATGTTCATCTATTCGCGTTTTTATTTTTCTTCCGGTTTGTCCTATATAGCATGATTGGCAGTTCCCACAGTTAATTTTATAAACCCCACTATTATCTAGATGTTCTGTTTTAGTTTTATTATTGAAAATGTATTTCTTAATGGTGTTGTTTGTGTAGAACGCGGGTCTGAACTTTCTATCTTCACATAAATTAAGAAGGTCTGTGGTGAGTTTTCCTGTATATAAAATTCTTCTCCACGGTTTTTCTGCGTTCATGTTTTCTTTTGGCTTGTAGTAAATGTATTTTTGAGTTAGTGTTTTTCTTTCTTTTTAATTTTATTTATTATTGTATTTTCTTTGTACCCGTTATTAGTTGCAATTTTGAGAATTGTTTTCACTTTAATTCAATGATTCATAGATTAATCTCCATACCATTGTCACCAGAGGGCTATAAGACGGAAGTGAAAAATCAGTTACCAATCAGTGATATGATCGGATATAAATCTCAAATAACGCTGAGGCAACCACAATTCAATTAAGTTTTCCCGTGATCTCTACAAAAGCTAGGAGCTCTCCCAAAAATTTCGCCGTAGCACCATCCGTATCTCAGACATTGTCTCAAATCGAATATCCTTTAATAATATTCGCGGAGACTGGACGTTAGTTGGAGATTAGCATAATATCTGCGTTACTTATAATTTTTACTTAAAATCTGTCCACACACATAAATGTTAACTCCATATCTATACTAATATATAAAGAGGTAAAGTTTGTATGTGTGGATGTAGGAGTTAATCTTCGAAACTACTCATCCGATTTCAAGAATTCTTTCACCGATATAAAGAATGGACTTTCAAGGTGGATAAATTTCACAAAAAAAACAAAAAAAAAACTTTCAAGGTGGATAAATTTCACAAAAAATACAAAAAAAAAAAAAAAAAGACAAGGATTATCCCGTTAAAATAAAAGGGCTTTTCGTGGTGACCTATTTCACAACTAAATTCAACGAAATAATGAAGGCAGTATTCGTAAAAAAATCAGTCTCGCACCGTTAATGGTAAGAGATATTTAAATAATTTCTATAGAGAAGTTGTAGAACTCAAATAGTTCTATAAAAAAGACCGCGACGACATATTTATATATGTTAGGGTTAATACACAAATTGATAAAATATGACTTAAAGTTACTAAAAATCTACGCGTGCGATGCCGCATGGGTAAACTAGTCATTATATAAAGTCGATTTTGACCAAAATATCAAATGATTTCTTAATCCCAGGTCATAATTTGTTAAAGACCACATTATATTATTACTATTTAAACGTTAATCCAGGTGGGAAAATGTTTCAACCAATTAAATACAGACAACAATAATTTAATACTTTTTTTCAGTTTCTTTACAGATTTTTAAAAACAAAAAGGATAATGTGACTTTAATATCGATAAGAGTCATTAACTTATATAACTATATTTTCCATATTAAAATAATAGACTTTACTGTACATTACATAAAATGTATTCTGGTTCCAGTGTAGGTACCTATTTGGGCAGTTTTTTCCAATTGCTTAAAGTCTAAGATACTCTGCAACAAAACCGCCTTATATACCGCTAAATATGCATCAGCTCTAGAAGCTTTGACACTTTTACAAACTATTTATTGTTATAAACATCCAGTGTTTTATATTAATATATGAATTGGAAGGGTAATAAGTACGGTACAAACATTAGTATTATTTTTGACAGTTAAATGAATATATAAGAATATATAAGAACTCCACAAATCATGATGAAAGTTATGTCGAGAGCTAAATGTAGTCGCGTTAACCTAGAATTTGCAGACCAAATAAGCTGTAGTATAAACCTCGACGCTAGAGCGACCTTTGAGAGTTTTTTCTTCGTCGTATAAATTTTCCGCGACTAAATCATAGGATCTTACATCTACTCTTTCGAATGTATCATGTAGGCTTCATAGTAATTTTGTGTACCATTGAAATTATTAAAGTTGTTGCTATGAGTAAAGATGTTTATCGCATGAGAACGTTTCTCAGAATCGTTGAATGTGCGACGCTCGTACGTGGAATAATTAGTTTTTTCTTGTATCTGCGTTCCTGTTTCCTTATTATGACAATATGATATATTAAAAATCTTCTCCTAACACATCACTCATGCCCTAACGGTATAAACAGCGTAAATGAGTACAGAGATGAACTAAACCCTTCTTTAGGCAAGGGGGTAGGGTGAAAGCGAAAATATGTCACCCCTCGCATAATATATTATTTAGGACTCATACAATGCAGTGAAGTATCTATTGTGGCGTAATTACTATCCCCTAGTAAAAAAACCTACTTTTTAAATTGTTTTTTAAATTTTCTTCCTTACTGAGCCTTATCAAATAAAAACGTCATTTTGTAATAAAGCGCGACTTATGTACTAAGATTTTATAATTTATAAGAGTATTTAGTTTGACATTTTCATAATTGTTGCGCGCCGTAGTTTGGAGTCGCTTTTCTCCACAACTATTGATATCGTCACGGGATCGTGGCGGTGGGAGACAAATCAAAAGCTTGAAATTAATTAAAGTTTTATTAATTAATTTAAATCACTGGACACGCGCATAAATAAATACAGCACTTTCACTCGAAATCTTTCATTTGTATCTAGAAATTCTCCTTCACGTCGTTTGTCACTCTGATCATCATCGTCAAACACTTCTCACACGTCGATAGGTCAATATCTGACCGTCGCTCTCTGTTTCGTTATCTACACTAAATCGCCACTGGTCGATTCTTGTCTCTGGTTTCACTTGTAAAAAACAACTGATCGGGCCTTGTACGCAGTTTATAACCGCTCGAGTTATAGAAACTTCTCGCGTTTTTGGATATATATGGGTTTTTACTAGAATATCCCAGTCCGCCCGGGAATCTTCGCTTACGTGCCAGAAACAAACTCCAACGACAGCAAAACAAAATACTAAAAATGGTCTATGATCTGAAATACCGGACACCCACTGAAACTGTATACCGTATAACACAACAATTAAACATCGAAAGCATTACAAAAATCGAAACACTTAAAATCATTCACAGACTAGCAAATGGCGAAATACAAGACGAAGACATAAAATAACACAAAATACACGAAAAACACCAACACAACACTAGAATGGCTCAAAACTATCACATAACACACGCCAAAACAAAAACAGGACAATCCCGACTAATTTGCAACGGATTAAAACTACTCAACGACCTGCCACAACAGACCACTGACAAATTCAAAACAGATGTGACAAAAATGCTAAAACTCGGCCAACTATTAAAAAATGACTTTGTATCTAAATTAGATTATTATTATATTCCTGTATTGAATCATGTAAAAATGTTATCCAAAAACCTTTAAGTTTTCTATTATATTTTAAATAAAAACTTTTTTAAAAAATCTGTAAGGTACATGTATAATAGTACCTGTAAATACGGGTGTGACAATTGTACATTTCTCGCGCAATTAATTATTCATATTCAAATCGAATGGGATTCATCTTGCGGCAAAGAAAGATCGCCGAGTAAACAGCTGTCAAAATACGCCACGCAAATATTTAATTAATAAAACACAGGAATATGTACGACTTTTAGCACAAAATATTTGCACACACTTGTAACACTATCTGGTGAAGAAATGTGTTTGCCTTGTTTATAAATAATTCATGAGGCGTAAAACTCGCAAGTGCTAAAATTTTGTGATTTTTTTTTTTACATTAATTATTTCGTAATTCAAACCAAAATTCTCGGCATTTTATAAACAGCTTCGTTTTATGATATCAAAAGACAAAATAATTACGTAATTATTTACGTACGCATGCAGTTTCTATGAGAAATTTCAAGACATCTGTCAAATATCATCGCGTCGAAATTGACGAAGTGTAAAATGTTATATAATGGCGGCCAAAACATCATTATTATGATAAAGTAAACCAATAAGGTGTTCATACAATAATGACAAATGAAATGCAAACACAAACATACTAAGATTTACCTCCTCCCCCTTTACCCTACCCCTCCCCCAGACAAATTTCCCACGCATATCTGTACCGTTTAATCGATCTGACCCAAATTTTGCATACGTATTTTTTAAAAATCTGGTGGGTAACATAGGTAACATTTTCCCCTGTTTACTATCTTTTTATAAAATGTCATTTTTGAATTTCTGTTAACAGTCTGAAAATATACCTCAATTGCGAATGAAGAGTATTAATTTTAGGTTCTAATAAATTGCGGTATTGGAGAGAGATTATCAGATATTCGTGTAAAAAGAATTTCACTGAAAGGTTTTGCGTTATGTGATGATTCTAGTAGGAACTTATATTTGAATTTAATATTAAGTCAGTCAATATTCTTCTATTAGACGAAGATGGTAAAAGAAAGTGAATTAATCTGTCTCGGTATGATTCAAATTGATTGCCGATTCCTTCTGTACGCAATTTTTCGAGTAATTCTTCTTTGGATGGATCTACCATTTAGATATATTTGTCATTATTTGAATGCGTCCATATAAAAGGGGGTCTATACGCAATAACAAAATTTTACAGGATATAGAAAAAAAACTTAGCGAAATAAATATCCAGAATTTCGGCATTCTTTAATTTCTAAAATTCACATTCCAATTATCGACATTAATTGTCGGCATCCATCATATTTTTACTACCATATGAATAAAGACACTTTTTTGCATGTTAGCTAACTTTTTAGGTTGAATTTCAATCGCAAGATTGAGTTGAAAGCATGACAAATAAAATACCGCACATAGTGTATACCGTTAATAGACCATTTTAACATAATAAAATCCCTTTGTGACCTGATGTACTACATAGACCCTTCATTTGGTGCTATATCGGCGATACATATTCTAAATTGCCATAAATTAAACATATTATAAAGAACCAGCCATACACCCGTGAAAAATAATTGCAGGATTTTGAAGATGAATAGAGAACCATTTGTTTTTATTAATTTATTTAATTGATTATTCGCTTAAACTTAAAACAAAATATAATAAAATAATAATGTCAAGACCGTGCAATTTCGACCTTTGCGTGGTTCATGGGCCGCGCGCTGATTGCGCATCATACTCTTAATTATCTAAAGTTTTAATTTACGGACCGACAGACAGACAACGAAATTATTATATTTAGATTAGAGAATTTTTATTGTATTACAAACAATGATTTAAATTTAGGAAATTTGACATATTTGTAGCACAGTTGTAAAGATTATCATTACTTTGATAAAAAAATATATTATTTCGACACGGAACATAAGGCGTGGCGATTAATTAAGGCAATAGTCGACATGTGGCCGTTGTCGTCAGATTATTAGTGCAATGGGTTCAGGTACTAAAGAAGAATATCGTGAGAACAATGGCCGATGATTCATCTGTGTGATTTCTATCATATCTATAGGAAATCAATAATTGTCATTACGTGACCTAAACAATGAACCTACAATTACATGAACACAAATACATTCCATCATGTCCAGTACCAGCTGGTACCATTGCACTTAGCAAGGGTAGGCAGAGAAACTATGTAATATATTCAACGGCAAGGAAATATTTTAATTATATGTATTTATTTATTATTTTTACGTGTTTTGATGTGCCAATACAGTCATGGGACGTGGCTATGGGAGGCAAATGAAACAATTAAACATAATTAAAGTTATTAAAGAGTTTAAACTTACAATGTACAATTTGTTACTTATTAAAGAATTTACGCTACCGGTTTCGACACGTCCGTGTCATTAATGACCGTTATTTAAATTAATCTAAAATGCGAAAGTACTGTATTAGGTGTTTTTAGGAAGCGGGGGTGATTTGTGGAGTGGGAGGGGCGAGAGAGGGATCATGGTTAATAATGGTGACTTACTCGGGGCTATTATTTTGTTGACGATGTTAATATTTGAATTTTTTTTTGTTTATAAAGTTTCTAGGGCGGACAATTAAATTTTATTTTCGATATTAGTGTATTTAAATTTAGATCTATCTTCATTAAAAGTGTGGCCAGTTTCCAACGAGTGGTTAGAAAATTCCGAATAATTATTATTTTTTAAACACAATTCATGTTCTCTTATCACAGTTTTAAAATTTCTAGTAGTCATTCCTACATATTGTGCATCACAATCATTACATTCTAATGTATAGATACCGCTCTTTTCCCATTTGTTTGAGAGGTCTATGTTGTTAAATAAATTTTTAATTTTAGAAGTGGTGTAAAATGCTGGAGAAATTGAATTTGGTAAAATGTTAGATATTTTTAAAGATTTTAACATTTTAATATTTTTTTTATTAATTGATTAATTAATTAATTAAATTCACAGTCACCAAATGTTTTTGGAGTATTTCACACACAAATTATCAAATTTCGTAATTCGTTCCAGAATCTTGCCTCTCATATACTGATGCTCGTTACTTAAATCGCTCAGGACCACACTAGAAAACTTCTCGCCCGCCGATAGGTACTTTCCTGTTCCTATTGCAGGAGTCACACATGCGCTATCAATACACGCTGCACGATTTCGTTTTCTGTGGTAATAATCCACAGTCAACTCTGACTTTACCTACTGATTGCGCAGTAGGCGGTTGATTCCTTTATACAGGTTATATTTTTTCAACATATTGTTTTTTTGTACAAATTAACATAATTTTCTTGTTGGTATAAAGATTTATACATCCGCTGTACGGTTACGCCATTATATCAAATTTATTTTTAAACTTGCCGTACATTCGTGAAAAATCACGGGAAATAATAATAACGACTTGCCTTGTGTGACCACGCGATATACGCCGCGTACTGATTGCGTGTGAAACTCTAATTATATAATATTTTAATTCCAGCAATTTACGGACTTTACGATAGACAGGCGGACGGACGGACGGACAGGCAGACAGACAACGAAAGTATTGTGTTTGATAGTTTATTCTCGGATCAGGCTGCCGTATCTGCATTTTTAATTTAATTTTATTTTTTCTTTGAAATTGCGCAATATGCCAGCCAATGGGAAATCAAACTCTCGACTTTTAAAGGACAAGGGCATGTTAACTCTCGCCCAACCCTTTATAATACAATACAATACAATAAGAACAGATCATTCAATGCAAAACTATAGTTGCATCTATGAAAAATTAACTATTGTTAAGAGTGCATTTTTTAATATAAGCTTTGTACGAGCGATAAAAAATAAATAGGTGGTTTAAGAATGATGGTGTTGCCTTACTTTCCACGTACACTGTGTGACGTAGCCAGATTTTTTTTCATTGTGATACGAGTTTTTATTTATTTATCGTAATTATTTAGTTCCACACATAATATTGTGTGGGCTAATACAAGATTTCATTTAAAAAAATTGCATTCCATCTAGTCATTTTTGCACTCATATTTAAACCTCCATTCAATTATTTTGGCAGGCTATCCAAGATTTTTAAACCTTTGTACATGATGTTCCGTTTTCTTCGGAAGTTTTATGTTGTTGCCTCCGCTTGTATTGTAAGAACGAAAATCCCTGTTCAGCTTCATCCTGTTATCAAAGTATTTGGGTAATAATCCGTGTCTAATTTTAAATATTTGCGGCAATTTATTATACTTTATTCTGTGATTTACTATTTCTAGTCCTAGGGCATTCAACATTTTTGTTATTTCTGTTTTCCTATTGCACTTCAATATTATGCGCATCGCTCTGTTTTTGTTTTGTTAAAGCTGGTCTAGTTTCATTTGTCTTTTATTTATTTTTTCAACTCCCTGATGGAAACACGAGATATCTTAACACATTTCGGAAAACTTATGATTTTTGAAAGAAAAATTCTTTGTGCCGTTGAAATATAATGAATCAGGTCAAGGCATTATCGCAGCAAAATAAATTTAGGTAGATTAATAAATAGAAAATACTCTGTATCCACTATTTATTGAATACTCAACATGTTTCGGGACATATGGCCCCGTCATCAGGATACAACGTGTACTAAAAATTAATATTGGAAATATCTCCAATTAGGAAGTAACGTGAAAACAAATTTGAAAGGTAATTATTTACAGAGAGAATTAAGTTATTTATAATATTTAATGATGTATAGAATAAAGAAAGGATCGAAGAGATGGTGGGACGTATGAGCGAGGAAAGGATAGTTAAGAAGATATACGAGGCGAGTGTTAAAGGCAGCAGGAATAGAGGGCGCGAAAAACCTGTCACGATCAGTTACTACAAATATCGGAGGATGGCCCTGGTAAAAGCCTCAGCAACCGTAGAGAATGCATAAGAAAATGTGTGGATGTAGCCGAAGCAAAGTGGTGTGCAAAGATAGAATAATATGGCGTTCTATATGCTCTGCCTACCCCCGCAGGGGAACTGCGCGTTTGTGAGTTAGTTAGTTACAATATTTAATATTTATCTAATTTTTAATTAATTGAACTGTAATCCTATTTTATTTGAACAAAAAATGTATAAATCCTGTTATCAAAATAATGGTTTGTTTGGAAAAGATCTTCATAAAAGGAGTGGGGTGGCCCAGGACAGGGAAGCCTGGCACCAAGTCGTACCATCAGGTGAAGGCTTTATGTGAGCAGAGTAGCTAGGGATTACGACTAGCGGTGATGCAATTTTAATTACCTGATGAATAAGGCATTCATTATCGGAATGAATTATATTAATTTAATTACTTTTTTATTCAATATATAACTGCATTTTAAGGTATGCCGCTAGTATTCTTAGGAAAATAAATATGTATGTTGAAATGGAATTCATATTTGTATTTTAATATAATCGAGTTTATTAAAGCAAAAATGCTACGGCCCATGTATATGGAATGAGACACGATCTTAGAGATTTATCTCAGCCCCACGTGTCAGCGAGATTCGACATGTGCACCCAAACGTCATGTAGAACGGTAGATACATACCTACATATATTTATTCTGAAGAATATGACAAGTGCATTAAGTAACTAACATTTACTATCTTTTAACTGCTGCTGAAAAATGAACGTTAATGCTCAATGGGCTTATGATTTATTTATTTATACACGCCGTACGTATTTTAATATATTTATTTTTGTAAAGCATTACAAAGCATTTTATAACAAAAAACATAATAAAAACATATAAAAGCGATAAAGATTAGCAACAAAAAAAACACAAATACTTATATAATTCCAAAAAAATAATATTTCAATAATTCAATTAATTAAGAGGATTAATAATATTAGATTTATACGATCGAAAACTTACATAATTTTTTTTTACACTATTGTATATAATACCAAGTCTTAATTATGGAGTGACGAATTTACTATATTCTGCATTGGTTATTGATATTTTACTATTGACGTACAACTGAGAATCTCTGGTATTAGAGACCAAGTCTTTGATATGTACGTGGTGGATCAAAGCTGTGAGTTATCTCCAACGAATGTCATGAGAGAACTATCTGTCTCAAACATTATAAGGAATCAAAAATCTCATCAATCAAAAAATATATATTTTTATTGATTGATTGACATTCAATTTATGGTGCAACATGATAATTTAAATTGAATTTAAATCTGTGTTCGATAGTATAAAGGATGAACAAATTATAAGTGAAAGTAAAGTTGGCTGTATTCGATAGAATCAAGAAAGAATCGCTGAGAAGGTTTGAGCGTGTAGAAAATATGCGCGAGGAGAGAATGGTAAAGAGAACATATGAGGCAAGTGTTGAATACAGAAGAAACAGAGGGCATCCGCGAAAGACCTGACACGATCGGAATATCCAAATATTGTAGGATGTTAAAAGCTTCCATAATCCTTAATAGTGTGCATGAAAAAGCGTATGAAAAGTGTTCAAAGCAAACAAAGTAGTATAACAATGTGAGGAAGAGTATGGTGTTCTATCCTCTTCACCTTCCTCTATGCCGAGGGGGGGAGTGTCGTTTTATTAGTTAGTTACGTCATAAAAAATTGATTTTAAATAATTTCAATGGTTCAAAGTTGAGTTAAGCGAGTTACCTGTTTTTTTTCTACTTTTAAATTTTATTTTTTGATTTTCCATTTTTAAACTCCATCGGACCTTTGAATGTTCATGGATATACCTCTGAACGATTTGCCCACAGTTTGCACATACCTATAGCTTGTAATATTTTCGATTGAGATTTCGAAATGAGAAGCAAAAACATTGCATACTTGCCCTTTAAATCCCGTGTACTAAAAAAACTCGACAGTTGGTCAATAACTATTGCTGTCCATCACACCTGTGATACGCGTAAGTAAGTCATTACAAAACCGCTGTCAATGAAGGCCTTGGATCCGCCGATAAATTATGAAATTATAACTCTATCGTGGGAACCGTGGTCCAAGCGGGGACCGTGAAATTTTTATCCGATTGAAAGACCATTGTTCCATGCTCAGATCCGTCCGTAAATCCGCCACAACGCCAATAAATGGGACCACATAGGAGACGCAGCCGCAAAATCGCAATTATACCGGTGCCAACCGGATGCTAAATAACATAAAGCGGTTCGCGGGCAATGAAAAGTTTCATTCGTCACTAACCTAATTGTCGACTATTACAAATTATCGCACAGGGACTGTAAAAAGTATGTCTATTTTAAATATGAACTAAAAATCACGCCAGCTTTAATACACATTGGCGTGAGATAGCGGCAGTATGATACAAATGAAACTTGAAACAACTTTTATTTATCGCCAAAAGCGACTGTACACAAATTTAATTGGAGCACTGTTCCGCAATGCGCACTTTATTACTTCTTTGGTACTCTTTCAATTTATTTTGCTGGTTGAGTATAATGCGCGCTGAATTGTTTTGTTTTTATCTCTGGTTTTTGTTTAACGTCAACACATGCTTATTCGCAGAAATAGCGCGGCCCGCTTTTATAAGAAACCTTCGTTTCGCGAATGTTCTAGGATATTTCCGTGTTTTCTAGACTCTTCTAGTAATTTACAATTTGTTCTGAATGTATACCTAGAGTATTTTAAAATCCTAGATTACGTGCAATTCTTGTTGTTTCTACAGTTTGATGACAAAAATATAAAAAATATAAACTAGAAACAAATTGCAAGCGATTTTCGGAGACATGGTTAACTTGAAACGTGGAAAAGTAACCCATAAAAACCAAGTTTTTATTAAACTCCCTTTCTCATTTACTAGTGGAAACTGGTTTGGCGCTTAACCTACGCGTTGGGCTTCGGTCGGGCGACGCTACGAAAGGGAGTAATAAAAAATTTCCAAAAATCCAAAATTATTCTATAATCAGGTTTGGTGTTTACCACATGCGTCGGAATCTCCATACAACTTACCAAGTTGTGTGAAAAAACAATTAAAATTTCTAAAAATCCAAAATTATACTACAATTATTAAATTTTTTTAACGAAAATTTGATAGATCTTCTTGATAGTCGCCACGAGTCTGCTTGCAAAGTTTCAGCTCGATTGGATCACAGGAAAAGGGTTAAAAATCGATCCAAAGATTTTTCGTCAAGCAAACAAGTAGACGCCACGAGTTAAAAGAAAGGGAGTAAAATAAAACATCATATCTGTGCCAATACTAGGCGCTGTAGTACTAGCGAAGCATGCTTCATAATCTTTTGTCTATAGTAGAGTATCGTTGGATTCTTCAGTCTTGTCTTTGTTTATGGTATTTGATTTTTGATTATACTTTTTGATCATTATGATTTTCACTGATATTGTGATTTATGCCGCATTTTCTTACTTAAATATCATAAACTTTTTCTATCGCTTTGTCTCGAGTATATTTGTACCGCACAGTGAAGCGTATAACCTACAAACTATAAATTAACCTATTTAATCCCGACCAGACTTACGGTTCAAAAGTCACGGTATTCTAAAGTTGACTGATCGCGCCTGAGTGCCGATTGCGTAACCCCCATATGTTGAAAAATCAATGATTCAGAATTTATAAGCGTATCTGTAGATTTTTGAAATTCATTTCGATATGAAGTTTACATCTATTTTAAAACGATATAATTGATATATCAATTACAAGATAAATATGTCGTAAATTTTGTCTTTAATCATAAATGATTAACTTGACGAAATTAGTTCTCTTGATCGTAAAAGTTAGAAAAATTGATAGATATGTAGATTTTTTTTATATCTTTCTAGTTAATTAATTTAATTTGTTTTAAGATATACCTAACTGTGAACAAAAGCGTGCGATTAATACATAAATATGAAAAACGCATTATTGAATATAACAAACAGGTTTCTCTAGCACCAGGTCAACATTCTTAGCGCTGTCGACCATTCTCCAACTATAATATTATATTTCTGATTAATTCTGATTAATAATCAATACAATATTAATGATTTCCTCAGATTCCAGCGTCCTTTGCCAAGGTTTTCTCGGATTATAAAGAACCGTGTATATCCTGGTATAATGATTTAATGCTCCGCCTTAAAGTATTGTCCTGCCATTCGCACGATTTAGAAGACTGAATTTTAATAAATTATTGATAATGGTATCGGCGTTACCTGTGTTATTATTATTTGTGATGATCGTCAAAATTTATGGAATAAAATGATGTTTGCTCTACTCTAGTTTAATTATTTATTATACTGCGCGAGTTTCGAGAGAGATTGAACCTCTCATCCAACAGGTGAAATATTGAACTAACTACTTCAAAATATGGATAACATGACTTAGGTGAAATAATCTTCAAATATGGATGACATGACATAGGTGAAATAATCTTCAAATATGGATAACATGACTTAGGTGAAATAATCTATCATTAATTACATATGTACTGATAAAAGGAGCCGGAGTCATTGGTGATTGTAATGAGAATATTGAAGGGAAAGAAATGTTGCTATTCAAATTTATTTTTATTTCTTAACTTAAAAATCTATTCATTTCATTACAATAACTGTAACTGTTATAACAATAATTATAACGTACGACCACATGGGGAAGATTAATGGTACGTGAATAAAAATAATGATGTAATCCATAATGTAGTTCGCGAATATAGAAAAGTTGTTACTACTTAGCGATGATACTATTTTTTTCTAATATTTAGATTTCTAGAAGCTTATTCAATGTACATATTTAGGTACTATTGTAATCTCCGCATGAAATTCGAAAATTCTATTTAATTTAGACTTTGAATTAGGGAGTAACGCACCTGTGTTGTTATTAGTATTATATGCGTGTATAATATGGGGAGGAAGAAAATGAGCTATATTATTATTAATATTATTAATATTTAAAGCATTAACTTTGTGGTTAGACATCATAACAGACTGTTAGTTAACTTTGTAAAAACCACTACCAGATTTTAGGTCTATCGGTTTCGAGACGTAACCGTCTCTTCGTCAGGACCAACACTACACCACTACATTCACAACACTACACACCTCCGCGACTTATCGGGCGGCGGCCCGATAAGTCGCGGAATATTTTCTAAATTTGAATTACTCCATCGGATTACAAATAAATACCAATAAATTGACTGACGAATGTTTTTAGAATTTAATCTTCAAATCATGAAGTGTCTTATCAAAGCTCAAAACATCTGACATTTTAGAAATATTTTAAATTCCTGTAAGTTTAGTGTTATGTTATATGTTTTAATTCGTCTTTAATTGTTGTTATATTTTACAAAGAAAGGGAGTATAATAAAAACTTGGTTTTAATGGGTTACTTTTTTTTATACTTATTTAAAATAAGCTATTAGGTCCTTACATATGAAATTGGCGTTTTGCCGTACTGGCAAATTTGATCTCAAATATCTTCTCTTTGGTTAGGAACTCCAAATCCAAATTTATACAGCTATTTACTCATGTATTTGTGTTTTGAAAATTATAATTCATTTGTTTTTTCCTCAATTGTTTTTTTCTTTGCGTCACTCAGTTTACAAAATGAAAAACTTGAAATATCGCGTTATTTACGAGTACGAGTTCCACCGTGGCACCAGTGCTGCAGAAACGGCTCGAAGGATTAATGATGTGTATGGCGACGGTGCCGCAAAGAAAACACAGTGCGTTTTTGGTTCCAACGTTTTCGTTCTGGAAATTTCGACCTGCAGAACAAGCCCCGTGGACGGCCGGAGACCAAAGTTGATAATGAAGAATTGAAGGCTATTGTGGAAGCGGTTCCATCGCAAACCACATCCGAGTTAGCTGCAGGCTGCGGTGTTAGTGATAAAACTGTTTTAATCCACTTGAAGCAATTGGGTAAGGTGAAAAAGCTTGAAAGGTGGGTACCTCACGAATTGAGTGAAGCAAATCAACAAACGCGCGTTGACTGCTGCGTTGCATTACTCAACCGGCACAATAATGAAGGGATTTTAAATCGAATCATTACCTGTGATGAAAAGTGGATCCTGTACGCTAATCGGAAGCGCTCATCGCAATGGCTGAACCCTGCCGAACCAGCCAAACCATGCCCCAAGCGAAAATTGACTCCAAAAAAGTTACTTGTGAGCGTTTGGTGGACTAGTGCTGGTGTCGTTCACTACAGCTTTCTTAAATCTGGCCAGACGATTACGGCAGATGTCTATTGTCAGCAACTGCAAACCATGATGGAAAAGCTAGCTGCTAAACAACCTGAGGCTGGTTAATCGCTCTAGGCCACTGCTGCTTCATGATAACGCTAGAACCCCAAACAACTGGCACAACCGACGTGGCTACCAAATTAGAGACTGTGTCAATTGGAATGTCTAAGACATCCACCGTACTCTCCGGACCTTGCCCCAACAGATTACCATTTTTTTAGAAATTTGGATAACTTCTTGCAAAGGAAAAAATTCAACTCCGATGGGGCAGTCCAAACCGCCTTCAAAGATTTTATTGATTCCCGTCCGAATGGTTTTTTTAGTAAAGGGATCGAATAACTACCTATGAGATAGCAAAAGTGCATAGATAGCAATGGTACATTGTTTAAATAAATATATTATAATAAAAAAAAATCGGTTTTATGTTCCTCCCATACTAAACGCCAATTTCATATGTAAGGACCTAATAGATCAATCAATCAAATAAATAAATGAATAAATAAATATATAATTAATCAATTAATCAATCAATCAATTAAATAAACAAGTAGATAAATAAATAATTTATAAATAAATGAATAAATAGATGAATGAATGAAAGAATGAATGAATGAATAAATAAACAAACAAACAAATAAATATATGAATAGACAAATAAATACCTAATTAATTAATTATTCAATCAATCAATCAATTAAATAAATAAATAGAAAAATAAATAAGTTCGGCGTCGAGCACACGAGCCGCCCGATCCCTGGAAGTTCACACACATGCAGAGAAGGGTTAATTTGGCAAATTCATTCGCCCCTATTATGGTCAGTACGGATTCAACATGCAAACACCTATGGATAAACATATATGTGAAGTTTACGGTACAGGGGTTAGCTTTCACTGTCGGCGCTTCTTCCGTCTCTGTCTGGGGTGTCGAACCCGAGACCATTCTTCTTAATCGTGCGCCACCTTTATATATCGTTATAATCTCAAAACGGAAAGAGGATGACATGACTTACCCATCTGCGCCGATTATATCCATTCCAGTGCATCGTAGTTTCACTTCATGTACCTCACTTTATACCTAAGTTTATACTTTATACCTAACAGTTGAGACGAGATTTGTGCAACGGAGTAGCCCACCTTCTTTTGATCCACAACATCCACAGCTCATTTAGTACTAATTATACACGGTGTACCAGAGCTAGCAGCAGAAACTTGGCAGGTAGATTCCTGACTATGTTATGAGTCTAAAATGTTCAAGCAACCATGGCCTAATATCAATAGTTATGGAGACATGCAATATCAAAGTTTGCATTTTTTTTTCAATATTTCTTACTTATTTTTTTCAAAAAGTTGATCTATCATTTACAGTATCTTATTTCAATTATGAAAACTTCATTCGTTTTAATACAAGTCGAATAAAATGATAAAAGCTTTGCAAAAATTGAAAAAAGTCATTTTTTATAAGGTTTTTATCGTTTTATTGTTTTAAGTTGTATTAAAGCAAATGAATTTTTCATAATTGATATAAGTTACTGTAATGAGAGTTCAACTTTTTGTAAAAAATAAGGCAGAAATGACACAAATATTGAAAAAAAAATGCAAACTTTGATATTACATATCTCCATAACTATTGGTTACTTGAACATTTTAGACTCATAACATAGTCAGGAATCTACCGGCCAAGTTTCTGCTGCTAGCTCTGGTACACCCTGCATAATGTAACAATTTCTGGTTTAGCTTTAATGCCTGAATTGTGGCGGGTGGTGATATTATCGTCGTTGTGGAGTGAAGATAACATGAGAATAATTTTCATCCGAAGACTGCTCCGCGTCAGTTTCATGGCGACTGTCAATCTCAGAGCAGTTCCTTTCAGGGCTGTGTACACGATTTTCGTCCGTATCCTCTGCATCCAAAATAGATTCTTCATCTGGATCAGATTCTTCCAGCCACGCATATATTTGACCCATCTCAATTTTTGGGAATAATCCAAGACTATGTATGGTCCCGTTGTTCATACAATGAAAATAAGTATTTCACTATATAATTTAATGTCCTGTTAATTTAATCTAACTAAAATAATCGTAATCTAAATTAAACAAACCGAACCTAATAACCTAACCTAACCAAACCTAATAACCTAACCTAACCTCATATATTGCCTATGAAATGTCAAAATATGCAGTGCATTTTTCGAAACTTTAAAGTGTAATATCTTATTTAATACTTACTTTTGAAAAGCTAATTATCTTTCATTTTGTTATTAGCACATTCAATAATATAGTGAAATAATCATTTTCGTTGTATATGCAATGGGTCGATTATCTTGGATTTAGCCCCTATTGAAATTTATCGCATTTGTTCAGAATCTTCAAGAAGACGCTATTTTTCGTTCTCCCTTCGAGAACGAAAAATGTCGAATTATTGTTACCTGCTACCACTTTCACAGCGTGCCACATGCGCATGCCGTAAATATCCGTTGAAATTTCGTTCAGAATCTTCAAGTAGGTACTGCTCTTGTCTATCATACTTTATTTACTCCTGTAAATTATTGTTAAGCAGATATATTTCGAATTTGTCTCTATGTGAAATATGCTAGGACACAACTGTTAATACAATTCCGATAATTCATGCTCTTCTTATATGTACACAACACTAACTGTATGTATGAATGAAAACAATAAAAGTGATTAGGCATTTTTGTTAAAAATAAAAGATATTTATTTATAAAAGTTTAATTGTTTTCTTTTACATCCTAAAAACTCAAAATAAGTTATCAAAAAACCCATAATTTACAGATTTTATCAAAAAAACGCGGGGACGGTGTTGATTTTTAGTGGAGAATGTAATAAAAGTGAAAAAAAATAATCAGAGATATATCTAGCGAATTTTCTCCGAATTATTATTCATATAGGGCTAGGGTAAAGTGTTTTCATTTATAATCAAATTGGAGTAAAATTCGCTAGATGTCGCTCACCGCGCCACTGAGCGATACCTAGCGAATATTCTCCGAATTATTATTCGTCTAGGGCTAGAGTAAAGTGTTTTCTTTTATAATTAAATTGGAGTAAAATTCCCTAGATGTCGCTCACCGCGCCATAAAATCCCTCAAGGAATGCTTTAAATTTTACCAGGAGTACAGAAATTAATAGAGGTAAAAGGAAGAGCACTCATAGATGTCGTTTTATGTGAAATATTTTAATAAATACACAATAATATCCTTTCAACTTTACCATTTCCATGCAGACGTAAATATTACGAGACGTGAATGTTCCCAGGAGTGCAGAAAGATGCAGGGATTTAGGAGGTATTTTAGAAAATATTTTGTTATAAAAGACATCAAACACACAGTTGGATGTTCCCAGGAGCACAGAAAGAAAATAAAATATTTTATATAAAACGACATCTGTGGGATTTCTCCCTTACTTAATTTTGGAGCACAATGAACACCTAAATTGTCCCAGGAGCACAGAAGTTCGCGGAGTTTAATGCATATTATTTATATTCATTAAATTATTTCACATTAAATAATTTCTACGCGAAAGTACTCAATCAATGACACAATCAAAATACTATGAATGCTTTGGATTTTCCCAGGAGCGAGGAGGGAGAGATATTTTATTATTAAATAATATATTTCATATATATTTTTAAATTTATTTATAATTAATAATATATATAATATTTTATTTCAATGATACCTAGAAAATATTTAAAATTCTTTTTTTTTGTATGTATATAACTCACCAAAAAGAATTATGATTCTTGTGTGTGGTTAGGGAGAATAAAATGACATTTATTAAAATTAAATCAAAACATAAAATATATATTTTCCTTTATATTTTCCTTTTTTTTACTTTTTATTTTATATTTTACTTTATATTTACTTTATATTTTACTTTATATTTTCCAAGGAAAAAAAATACTAAGAGGGTAATAAAATAGTATATAAAACACATATATGGGAGTCTTCCCGTAGTCAATGCAACAGAAACAACACACGATGAATGCTAGTCCACAATACTTTACAGGTGGACTCTTGCCTTGGTTATGAGTCGAAAATGTTTAAGCAACCATGACCTAATATCGATTGTTAAGACATCAAAATTTGCATTTGTAAAAATATTTCTGACTTATTTTTTTCAAAATGTTAGACTATCATTGCAGTAACTTTTATGTAATATGGAAAAATTCATTCCCTTTTACAAGTCAAATAAAATGATACAAACCTACCTAATCCAATTAGAAAACATTCCAATTTGATTTTTTATGGGTTTTTATTATTTTATTTACCTTTTAATTAAAAAGAAAGATTTTTTCGTAATCGATATAAGTTACTGTAATGAAAGTCCAACGTTTTACATAAAATAAGTCAGAAATATTGAAAAAAAATGCAAACTTTGTTGTCGCATATCTCTATAACTATTGATATTAGTTTTTCTAATTTAAAATAAATTAAATTTTAATAATAATTATTAATTAAATTTAAAATGAATTATTTAATAAATATTATTATTATTGAAATTGAAAATAAATTAAATTTTAATAAATATTATTATTAAGTTCTACGGGTTAATTATTTTAAGTGTGACAAATGTTTCCACTTGCAAGGCCATTATCAAACAGTCAAAAAGTATATGCAATAAATTATTTAATAAACAAAGAAAATTAATATTTAAAAAAACTGTGGATCGGGTTGTATTCAAACTCTGGGCCCCAACATATTGAGACCCTTAATTTGGTTATTAACATTTACAAAAAGCTAAATGTGTATAATACGAGCTATTGTTTATTGTTTAAAAGAACCCACAAACTGATGATTTTAGATTCAATAGTAGAAATAAATCATTTATTTATATACCTATATAAATGGACATATATTTCAAAAGCCTGGTAATAATTGCTTCGTGGTCGTCTCGTGATATTTTTATATTTTATATTTTTATGTCATTTCTGCGCCGGTTTTCAGAGTCGAGGTCCTTAGTGTTAAAAGAAGTCACTGGGCATTCCAACGTATGCTAAAGATCTCCTTGGTTGACCACATTACCAACGGGTTACAAGGCTGGCAAATACAATTAATTTCGAGGTACCTAAAAGGAAAACGTCTTTTGGGCAAAGACAATTTAATTTCACTGCCCCGCTTGTTTTTAACTAATTACCCAATGAACCTAAAGAAATAACTCTACACAAACCTTTTAAACATCATATTAATAAGTTTATAAAAATATCAGGTAGAAGGTATGCTGAAGAAGTGATCCGCCCTTGACCTCTGAATTGGCAAAACTGATTTATATAATTACTATAATATAATATTTATTTTTGTAACTACTTAAATTCTTATCTTAATTTTGTATGTGTATTTTCTTTTCTTTTCTTTTCTCTTAGATTTAGGTATTCCTATGATTTACTTTAAATTCTTATCTTGATTTTGTATGTATTTTTTCTTTTCTTTTTATTTTCTTTTAGATTTAGATTCTTTAATTGTCATTTTTTATTACTACATAAATACCATATGAGAATAACTGCCACAGAACAGGTTTTTACCTAGTGTGGCAGTTATTAGTATCTTGTATTAACTAATGTAAATGTAAATAAATAATAAATAAATAAATAAATAAAATAAATAAATAAATGATGAGGTATTAAGACGTATGTACAAAGTGTACATGTATAAAATAATAAAAATCAAACGAAAGAACAATGTATTCTTCGGACACCGCCTCCGCAATCAGAAATAAGATCTCATACAACTCGTCATAAAGGGGTGTAGGTAGGAACAGTTTGTATCGGTAGGTCTTATATATTTTGCATGATATCAGCATATTACAACCTGGTAGTCAAGAAGAAGATGGCGCACAAAGAAGATCGCATGCATTACATATTGCATGTCTTGTGACGATTGTATACTTATATTGTGCATGATCACTGCCTGATCATGATCAATTAGTATTCTCAATGTTAAACATTCACAATGTTTCAAACATGACATGTTTTAGATAAAAAACGAAAAACATTATATTTTTTATAGAAGCTAAATATTGTGATATATTGATAAAAGGGATACGTATTTAGATAAAAAAAAAATCTTGGAAGCATCCATATTTCTGAGACTACTTCGGGGTAGGTACTATACAATAATCTATTACTGGACCTAGTATTCTTCAGCGTCTATTATTAACAGTTAACATTATCGGATGAAAATCTTCTTCCAGTAGACCCACCATTAGAATTTCAATAATATATCATAGGCTTAACTGTTCCCGAACTGACTATACTCAAATAATTTGATATCTCTAAAATATCGATTGAACTGTTTGTACCCATAAATAGAACATATAATATTCCAAATTGGCTCGCAAACGAATTGATAAGGATATCGTCAGAAAGGATAATTTTGGTCAGCTCTAAACTGTTTTCTGCAGCAAATATAGTCAGTGTGGTCTGCATGTAGAAGAAGATTATTCAGCAAATAATGTCATATTTGGCATTATTTGCTGATTTATTTTAAATATTAAAATTAAATTTACTGATAAATAACGTAATAACCTGCCTCAACCTCACCTTCTAACTTAACTTGATGTGTGATCTCATATTTTGTGCCTATCAATTTTATAATTCTGTCAGCAGTGAAGTAACGGCTTTATTACATGACTGTTTATTTTGAATACGCAAAAATATTAAGCTGACTAAAGATGTATTACTTCCGGATAAAATTTAGTTTGTTTGCTAACCAAGTTGGGGGCCTGGCATTTTTTCACTGCCGACAAAAACACCGTATGATGTCCAAATGGTTTAAAAGCTGATTTTTGTTGACAAACCAATATTTAAATGGTGAATCTTAAAACTACTTCTCAATTAATAACCTAGATTTTGATAAAAAAAATGCATAAACACCGTAAAGAGATAAACTTCATATCTTATTATATAGAATTCATCATTCCAAGGAAAAAATACTATTCAAAAAATATAATTAATGTATATAATGTATGTAAAGTCGAGTACACTATTCGAACACCATAAATTATTTATGAAGATTCTTCAATTCCCTTAAACAATGCAAACCCCGACCTTGGTAATATCCGAAATCTGTAGGTACTTGGACAAACTCAAACGGAGCCTGAAACGTAATAAAATGTATGGAAGTGGACGAGGCGAAAGTGTGCAGGACAGAAGCGTGTCACGATTTATCCTCTCTGCCTACCCCTCCGGAAAGCGGCGTGATGGTTATTTAGTTAATTGAATAACAATCTTAAAGAATTGATCCTAATTACGGTCTAATATCCAGTCGAGCGCATTTGTTGCCTACTCTACTTATTTTACGCAACATAATATTATTAGGAACCTCATAATATAAGTGATGAAAATGATTTTAATGTTATATTTATAAAGGGTTATTTGGAAAACATTAATAAGTTATGGAGTTATGCAATTTCAAGGTGCACATTTTTTTCGTTTACATTAGTTAAATAAATTCGAGAGGATTTTTATGGGTGGCGCTGGGAAAGGGTGGGTAGGGTTGATTGCGTTTTGTTTGTTGTTATTTGGAAAGAACCGTTTATGCAGAATAGTGAAGGCGTTATTCATCTCCACGATACAATTTCAATAAATACAAATTTGATTTTGAAAAGTATTATTTATAAATAAAGTACATCGTATTATAAAAAATATTTTAAAATAAAATAGTCTAAAAAGGTAAAATAGTTGTATTTACACATAATGTCAAACGCATATTAAATAATAATATAAATAGAATTCTGTAAATATGTGTTATTTTTAAATAGACGCCTCCAGTACCTAACTTGTAATACTTAAAACACAACACAGTTCGTCCGAACCAATGAACGCCGGCGCCTTTGCGGAATACTGAATAATACTTCACTGAATATAAAACTACCCATTTTAGTACTTTTTACATTTGAAATATACACTTGTAGGATTGTGACAATGTTATTTAAAAAGCACATCGCTCGCGGAATAATGCCGTCGCGCTTCTTTAAGAAGCAATATTTATACTATTCATAAGTTAACCCTGTTTGTCACATTGTTTATTTCGCACACATACTAACGTACACACAGTCACGCATACAACCAGCGCTCTCGTCAAATTAAATCTTATTTGCTTCGCAATACTTAACCTAAATATAATTATTATACATTGCTAACTAAAATTACATAAATACTGATACATTTTCAATGAAATTGCGCGTAATCACGTTTATCTAAATACGGGGAGAGAAGTGTACTCGTCCCCCACACGGGGAGACGATCGTCTTGAGGGTAAAATTATAATTACAAGTGCACCTTAAAGTAAACAAGTATGGCATTCTAAATACGTCAGGTAACGTCAGGTAATCCAAACTACACCTACTGCGTAAGGTTGCGTCAGAAGTGGAATAAACATCTCCGGCTCGCACTAAGCGCGGTAACGACAAAATATCACAAAATAGTTCTTTTCTGTTTCGGGCGACGAACTCGGCAATCAGCAATCAGCAGGCGTCCTTAGACGGGCTGATGGACCGCACGGCGCTGAGGATGCGCTCCTTCCCGATCTTCTTCAGGACGATGATGAAGCTGATGAGGAAGACGGCCACCACGAGGATGGCGATGACCGGGACGAGCCCCACCCAGGGCCCGGCGGGCGTCTCCGGCACCAGGGGCAGGAACAGGGGATCCAGCACGTGCGTCCTGACGATCTCCTTGTACACCAGAGCCGACATCTTCGGGACGCGGGTCCTGTTGGAATCGTCGAAGTCTGTCTGGTACAGACCGAAGCGTTGCCTGAAAAGAGAACGGAGCAGTTAGTCGGCGACCTCAAATATAGATACATAGTACATTTCTACATTCACAAGAAGAACAACATGTTGTTGACTGGTTCTAACCAACTAAATAGTCATCGATATCTCTAGGTTTCATACCGTTTATAAAACGACTATAAGCATTTATATTAATTCCATTCAACGGGACCATTGTTGCAGTTTTACTGATGCAAATTTATTAGCAGTAAAAACATAATTCTCTACTTTTAATCCTGAACACGCTGTAGTCGGACCTTTACTGAGATATTTTATTGTTTATTTAATCAAATTCATCGGCGTTACCGCCGTACATAAACATATAGGTATAATTAATATATTTATTATTATTTTAAACACATGTATAATATAAAATCGATCCATTAAAAAGTGCATATTTATTTATATTCTCCACACGACGTGTAATGTTTGGTATCTACAGTAGTAGACCGATGTGAACTGACAGCCTTTAGAAAAGACCAACCGAAACACAATTCGATAAATATTGGAAAAAATACTTTATGTGTACGAATTGTATACATTTAACTAAACATACATATAAATATACGCGTTTTATTTTTGTAAAATTTACTAAATGTCAAATAAAGTGGGATACGATAGAAATGTTAATTTAAAATAACATTCGTCAGATGTTTATGCCCGCGGTGACAAGCGACTCGACAAGTATTCATATTGCTAATTGTTGGATCAATTTAGTCAACATGTTCATATTTGTTATAATCAATAAATATACTAAATAGACTCTTGTCATAAAATGATCGCAATTAAAAATGCGAGCGAATTTAAAATGGCTATCGAGTCAATACTAACGTGTATCCGTCTGTCCACTCCATGTTGTCCATGAGGCTCCAGGCCGCGTAGCCCGTAACGTTGACTCCGTCTTCGGTGATGGCCTGGTGCACGGCTTCCAGGTAACCGTTCATGTAGTTGACTCTGACCATATCCCGCAGACCCTTGACGGTGGACACCCCATTCTCCGTGATGATGATCTCGGGATTTCCGTAGTCCTCTTTGATCATGGTCAGCTGCTTTCTCAGACCGATGGGATACGCCTAAAAAGCGACACACATAGATTAGTAAGACATCGATCGAGTTACCGTTCTCCGTTGTCGGTTTAATCGGGTTTTCCGAAAAATGTGGAAATATTTGGAGGCACGTACCTTGAGCCACTCAAAAGCGGAGGCCGGCCACGACTGGTTCTGGTACCTCGGGAAACGGTAGTCGTCCTCCAGGGAGGGAATGGACTTCTTCTCTCTCTCGTCGGTGTAGCGGGTGATGAAGGAGGTGTAGTGGTTCAGGCCGAAGTAGTCGTAGGTGCCTCGAATGTACTCCACCTCCTCGGGGCTGAAGGAAGGCAGGCGCGAGAAGCTGTACTTCTGCTCCTTGCTGCGCGTGGCCACCATCTGCTTCATCACCGCGGGGTAGTCACCCTCCTTGGTGAAGATGGGATTAGCGAACCAGCCGAGCTGAAAAATTCATTTCTGATGAAAACGTGTCCATGTCTTCTGGAAACGGATTATTTGTTAATTGAAAGCATTATGGGATATAATTATCCGCGTGTGTAGTAATTACCGCTTGTTGCTCGTGGCATTCGAATGATAATTTACAATAATAATAGCCTCTGGCTCGGAGCTCCGGTAATGTTCAAACTCATTTTATTTGTTACTACCAGAAGTTGCGCGACGCCGAGTGGCTCCAATACACTATCAGCGGTATTAAAGCGGAAAATTGTATCTTTATTTATTATTTTTCTTGATGATGATTATGATGCGATGGTAGAGTGGTCGGAGGTTCGAAAATTTTTCTCCATTATTTTAAACAAAATCATAATACCCAGGTGCTTAATTCAGACAATTACAGATTTTTGTGCACAAACATCATCGCGATCCGCTCAATTTAAAATAACTAAGCGAGCTCTATTTAAAGAGAGTAAAATTCATTTCTGAAATACATTTTCGGTGTAGGAGTACGAGTGTGAAGATGTAGTAGGAATTTTTTTTTAATTACCAGGAACTGCATGACGGTCTGTGACGCGTATTTGTCTTTCGGTGATTCAGTCTCGGGCTCCACCCATGGCGCTGTAAGACTGATTCCAATTTTGCCTGAAATAAACATATACACACGTTCAATAAGATTATTTTAATAATCGAATGCTTCTCATTTTATGATGGTCTTCTCTCCCCGCTAAACTCGGAGAGAGTTTGAGAATATTGAGAGAACCACTAAATACAAGGTGAATGAAAAATAAAATACCTTTCTGCTCAGGCTTGAAGGTGTCGTTGTAGAGGTGGTAGACCCTCGCGTGCGCCTTGATGACGGTGTGCGCGCAGAGGTACTCGCCCACGCCGTGGAAGTTGATCCCGGGAGCCAGCCCCCCCTCGACCCAGGACTGGCCGTAGCCGTTCAGGCACACGTTCGTCGGCTCGTTGATCGTGATCCATATCTTCACCCTGTCGCCGAAAGCCCGGAAGGCCACTCTCGCGAAGTCCTCGAAGTAGTCCACCATCAGCGGGTTGGGCCACCCGCCCAGCTCCTGCAGCTTCTGGGGCAGGTCCCAGTGGTAGAGGGTCACGATGGGGGTGATGTTGTGGGACAGGAGCGTGTCGATGATGCCGTTGTAGTAGTTGAGTCCGTCCTCGCTGACCTTGTCGCTGAAGCCCGAGGGGAGCAGCCGCGTCCACGCGATGGAGAAGCGGTAGAAGTCCACTCCCAGCTCCAGCAGCATCTCTATGTCCCTCTTCCACAGGCGGTACGAGTCGCACGCCACGTCCCCCGTGGTGTGGTCCAGCACGGCCACGGGGTCGTTGTGCGTGATGTGGTCCCACATGCTGACTCCTTTATCTGAAAACAGGGTCATCCGTTAACTCCGAGTTGTTAACACGCAATTCCGTTATCAAATCCTAGCGCAAATCTGATCTCGAGTAATTCCCGCGAGGGCGGATGTCGCGGGTTCCGCCAGCGACACCGATTAAAGGCCGCCGATAATCAACACACCTCTGCGGTAGATCAGATACCATTCTTGTAATTAATGTACAAAGTATCGAGTGACCACCATTAATGCGCAATGTGTGGCGGCCAGGAATGGAATATCGGGAAATTGATTCGGACCATTTGAAGCTTATTTTTTCATTTTATCTTTTAATCCGAGAAAAGAAATCTCACGTCCGAGAACACGGGAAAAAAATGTCCTTAAACAGTTCGTTCACCATTGTGGTGTGGGAAAACTTAGAATGAATTTACGAATTACGAGATATTTTCATTATTACAAATGATTGATTACGAGATATTTTTCACCTTGAGTCGCTTGACGTTCGAGATAGATGTAAAACTTTACCTCGAGAAATTATCGAGTAACCACATCCTTCCAAGCAGTTAACCCTGGCGGAAGCAGCCGCGGGTCGCTGTTCCTTTACATCCATTTCCTATTTCGCTTCCTGATGAGTAATGTAACGCGGAGGTGTCGCGCGCCGTAATGCGATTTAAAGTGAATTGCGCGAATCCGCACAACACGCTGCCGCCACCTTGAGGCGATCCTTCGGGTCGAGGCGCCCTTTCCAAAATGTGTTTACTCCGACTGCATTCCGGCCGCCGCGGAGACCGGACACGTTTTTTGTATACTTCGAAGCCTCGCAAAAAGCCAATCCGGGGATTTCCAACTGCCCCCCTCCCGGCCGACGAAGCTGGTTTGATCGCAAAGTTCGGCCGAGTAATGGTGTCCGCATCTCTCGGCCACGCTCGCTTCTTGTCGGCGAAAACATTTAACAATCGCTACCGATTATTTATTGGCAGCGTAAACTTCATTAAGATATTGAAGAATTGGGTAAAATGCCACGCCGTGCCCGAAGTGCGAAACCATGGAGCATTTAAAAAATACTCTATTGAGAGCAAATTTAGTTTTTCTTGATCCCATAACCAGTTCCCCAGCCGGCGCCCCTCTCCCTGCTCGCGCCGTGTTATCACCCGCACAGTGGGCTCGCAAATACCTACGGGGAAATAGACGTTTTGCAATCGCAATCTTGAACTGTAATCTCCGCAACAAAAGTTGAATTTAAATAATAATAACAATATATAAAACTTCTTCTATCGGAGGTGGCCGTCAGGCTGCAGCAAGTTGAGCGAGGTATATGCCTTTATATTTAAGCTTGCAATTGAGTTATTGCGTAATAATACGAATGATTTTTTCATATTCGTAATGATAGTCCAAAATTTTATAAAAAATAAGCCAGAAATATTGAAAAAAATCCAAAATTTCATGTCGTATCTCCGTAGTTATTAATATTAGGTCACGGTTGCTCGAATGTTTTCTACTCATAATCAAAAGCAGGAATGTACCTGCGAAGTATTTTGGACAAGCTCCGTTACACCTGTACACGACTCGCCACGTTTCGGGTCGCTCATCTTCGTCACATATTATCATCTCCGGAACTTTTGCCTAAAAGTGTCGCCAAATGATTTAGAATAATCGCTGAACAATCGGAGTATATAATCCTTTGATTCTATCTTCAATCGATTTTATATTCATATTATTTTATTAAACATTTGTTAATTTTATTCCCATAGCCATTGAAAGATTTGGAAAAAAGGAAACCAAAAGTTGTAGCAACATTTTTTTACAGAATCCGTCTTCAAACCGCGTTAAATCGTAATTACGAACAGCGTTCGCCCGAGAACTGGTTTAACCAGTTCGGAAGTTTGGCAACAAATTTTTGATGTTCTTTTAATGCAAAATGATTATCGAGGTGATTAGCGATGATGTACCCAGTCGGGCTCGTCTCTCAACGTGGAATATTTCGGGTGCTTCGCCTTTATATGTAAATATTGACATTCAATTTCGCGAGAATATAGTTTCTTGCCGGGGGGATTGTATCATTTGTTTTCTGCGGGCTTTCGTTCATTTATTTCTCGCTATCGCGACCTCTTTTAAACCGCTTTCGCGCGTCACAACGTACGAAATATTTCGTTTTTCGAGACGCGCCGGCTGGTTGCGGGGATTTCCCGCTGCACTCGACTTTTCCTCGAGGTCTAGGGCGACCAGAGAGGCCCTCGCCCACCGCGGCTGCTGATTTCGATCAATTCCGCAATAATCGATAATTCCGAGAATCGCTATGCCTCGCTCCTCGCGTAGTGCGGCGTAATCGTTTATTTTCCTTCCACAGGCCGGCGGGGCACGGCTCGCCCGGAGAATCGGGGTCATCCCGCGAGCGCCGCCATTGTGTCGTGTCGGCGGTAACGGCGATGGCGGAGGTAAAAAAATAATCAAATACCGGATTTCGCTATTCCTCTACCAAAGAACCCGTTTTGCATACGGACGAGACGTGAACTTCTCTAAAATGTCGGCGATCATTCAATTGTTTATACCAAATGTAATATCGTACATTTAAGAGTGCGCAGTTTAAGCGGTCATTTGTATTTAGTTAGCGGGCCTTTATTAGCTATTTATCGGGGACAAAGAAGAGCGTTAGTTACTTTATGCATCGTAGAAAAGACTCGCGCTAATTATCGCCCTGGTGCGGTGAGCGCGCACCGACAGAGTTTCCAACTCCAGCTCGAACGTTCTTCAATTACGAACACACGGCAGACCACCATTTATACTTTTTTGTAGAAAAATAATATAACTCGAGATGAAACGTTATTATCAAAATATAAGTATAAATCACATTCGGACTTTGAGCAATTACAATAATTTTTCCGAGACCGTAATAACTAACTTATTAGTAACGTAAAATAAGACATTTAGGTACTTAATTTTAATATACTTATAAGAAATAAGTTGCATCGATTAGTTAACTAAATATCTATGGACTGTAAAAAGAAGCATTTTATAGATTATTTAAAACTAGCCGTGCACCCGTGAAAAATCACGGGACATAAAATTTTCAGGATTTTGAAGCTGAAAATTACATGAATAGAACTTTATTCGCTTAAACCTTTAGGTTTAGCTTGGTTTTAACCAAGCACAATAAAAAAATTATATAAAAAAGTCAATACCGTGTAATTTGGTGAGCGACCTTCGCGTGTTGCTTGAGTCGTTGCCCGCTGCGCGTAAGTCTAAAAGTGCCTCAATTCCAACAAGTTACGGACGGCGACATTGTTATATTTAGACTAGATATTATGAAACGGGTTAAACTTTATTTTTGTAGTTTTTATCGAGTCCTGAAGGTTGTCATTTCGCGCTCTGAGCTTCCCGGGGATGCGGAGGGTGTCATTATTTATTGACATTTTCCTTTTTCTTACATCACGGGCAGCCGCATCGGCGATGTCTTCTCGCGCACGAGACAACCCGCCGCCCGCGAAGACCTTGAGGAACTGGTTACCTCCATTAATTTCATTATACCTATCTTAATTACCTGCGCGCGCCTGATTTTACCTCCGCTAAATCACCAGCCTGCCAGCTCGACGCCTTCAAACGCGGCTCGTACCGGCGCGCGGCGGACCCTCAACTTTACAGGTGTCGCCGGAGATGTCTGCAATACCGACGAATCAGGCGGGATTTAGTATAACATACTTTTTCTTATTTTGCATTTTGTTTCATCAAAATGGTTCAGTTTTCAATGCGGTCAGTCTGGCTATTCATTGTATTATTCCATGCTATTACAGGCATCAGATAGCCTCGAGGTGTCGAGATGGAGTTGTAAGTGCGGCTGAAGTTTATTGTTTCCCAATTTTCAGGTTGCGCAGAGCATCTGCACGCCATTCGCGCCAACGCGCGTTCAATTCTGGCTCATTTTGTTTTCGATTTAATAATCCCGTAAAACGATCAATTTCCTTGAAATTTGTAAATTACGCTTGTTCACGCACTGTGAACACGTTGCAGTGCAGATTCAACAGCCTGCCGAATGCAGAATCCCGCAGCCGACGTGTCGCGTCCTTGGAACGTCCGTCGATTGTCGGTTGTGGCAGAGGAAAATGCGAGTCTGGAGTCACTCGAGCGGGACGGCTGAGGACTGCTTGCCCCGTAAATCGCTATTCGTAAAACCTGGTGTCAGTCAGACGACAATATGAACTTAAATCAAAATAACAAAAATTCCGACCCTTTCAGTACTCTAGCCTGGAGTCATATGATGCATAATTTTACCCTCGCGTGACCAGAGAAATTTGACTCGGATAAATTATCGCATTTCTTCGGATGTCTTTCAAAGTTGTAAAAACAAATATGTTCTAGTAACGATTGCTTTGCCATTGAGCGCTTGATTTTCGTTCTTGTAATGCCACAATATCTTACCGCGTGTGACACGGGAAAATTGAAAAGAAACTGATACGTCAAGTTTCCGTTGAAATATAGGTAGAATTAGACGAATACGCGACATTTTTTACGCTTTTATTTAGCTTCACTATTAAATCATCTCCCGCCTACGTGATTTAACTACTATTTTTAAGAAATGCCGTTCAGTTTGTAACAATCGCTTTTCAAGTTATTACGCCAAAGATTTTTTCAGCTTTTAATACCACCGCTGAATGTTAGTGTTTTTCTAACATAAAAAAGTACCGTTGAAATGCGGCGCTCAATTCACTCTGTTGCTATTTTTAAATCATGCAATCGTCCTATGGCGGGTAATAGTTCGTCAATTCCTCTATAACTTACTAATTTTATACTACACTCGGCGCTTCTAGAGATACACTTCTTCTAATACAACCTGTTGCCAAGGTAGCCTCTGTCCTTGATACGTAAAACCAAACGTAATAAACAATAATCGCGTCGCGTGATTGTGAAATCTCCAAATAAACCTTAATTAATGGAGTATTTCGGGTGACTTGTCGCGCGGGCAGACCGCGTGACCTCTGGCTTTACCCGACCGTGGCTTGAAGAAGAATATTACGACAGACATCGAGAAAAACTTGCAAAAATTATTGATCTTTAAATTTCAAGTCTGTCGTCCGCCAAACCGCGTGAGAAATATTACCACGGCCTTAGTGTGATGATAGTTGCACTATGGATACAAAGTATTGTTAAACAGGGGAAATAATGTTTTTACAGGCAGGTAATGAGTAATGGAGGTACTCACCGGCGGCGTTCCATCCCCCTTCGATCTGGTAGGCGGCCGTGGCCACCCCGAACTGGAAGCTGTCGGGGAACCTCCTCAGGTGCTCGTGGCACAGGGCGCTGCAACATTATTTACACAAATTATAGTATTAGTGTACTCAAATCTTATTCAAACATCGTAATAACCGGTGCAGAGCGGAGTGGAAGCCCGATAAGCCGGGCGCACAGCATTGTGCCTTCACCTTTACACGCAATTAGACTAACGTTTAACGTCGGTTACCAGTAAAACACTGCCTGGCTACGAACCGTCAATAATGCGAGTACTGTCAGTTTCAGGAGGAAATATTAGTCGAGGCCATTCTGATGCGTATTACAAAAAGGATTGTGGATCTCAGAATTTCCTCATTAGTTTATATTCCGTCGTCGTCGACTTTTGGGTTCAAGGAAGCAATTGATGAAATTTACAAGATAGTACAAATAGACTTAGAATATACAAATAGAATTAATTACACTTTAATGGAGTAAATTTTTACTTATGTTTTGTTCCCCATGAATTATTTATATTTATTTATTTTAAAGTAACCTAATTATTGCTCATTTTCCTTTTAAATATGTTTTATTTTATCTTCTTATCTTATTAATCAGGTATATTGGTTTAATTATCTTTATTTTAAAGGTCTCTAATTATTACTATGTTATTAATGTGTAGGTACTAATCATCGTTTATATAAATTTTCATTTTATATTGTTAATTTATCTTAAATACTTCAATTTGTATTGTTATTTTAAATTATTTACTATAAAGCGTGTTTTATGTTAGGTATATAAAAATCCTTTTAATTTTCTTGTACTGTAAACGCCCACTAGGGTGTTTATTATTAATAAATAAATAATGTTCGAAATCAGAAAGCTCTTTAGTTAGATTCTAAAGAAGGCGATTTAAGCTTTGTTAAAGCTCTATCGCATTCTTCTTCCTCGCATTCATCTCCCTCCGTTCTTCTGTACCGGCGATGGATTTTCACGCTTTGTATCAATCAAAATTCTGGTCGGTCAGCCATCGCCTTAGCTGGAACCGATCGACTGCTCGGGGTCTAGTTTAGAATTTTCGATCTTCGGGTTCAGCGTGACCTTCGGGGTTAGCGCGTAATCCCAGAAACCTGAGGAGCTGGTTATCGCGAGTGTCGCGGACTCGTGAGATAACAGATTGTTTGTAAACAGTGTGCATCGCGGGTTATGAGACTGCCCGAAGGCCGAGCCGCGGCATTTGCTTTCACTTTGGCAACAGTCGCCTCGGTGCAGACACCTACTTTAGCGTAACAACCGACCGGACAGTCGCGCCGGGGGAGGGCCACTCCGCTCGCACCGAGACCGCTTATCGCGCCGCTCCGTTCGCTTCGAGAGCAGATCTGTCTCTTCTGTTACGCGGATAGCGTTCAGTAACGCGGACTGAAGAAACGGAGGTTATTTCGCAACCGTATTCAATCACTCCAGGCGCGTTCTTTCAATGTACCCTTCCTTCCCCCGGGCACCCTGGCGGATGAAACTAGTCTAAAGAGACGGAAGCGAGAGATCCTGCGCTGTTGATTAATATTCTGTTCCGTACCAGTTTCCATCCCTGTTCCCCGAGATCAGTTTGAGGTGGCTTCCTGATCTAGTTTTACTCGTTTTCAGTTTCAAATCGTATGTTGCCCGCATCGACACAAAATTCTAGTGGCACAGACATAATGAGATAACACCTGCGTACGAATTTGTATTTAAAACATATTTTGTTTGATAAGTATGCAAATCCAGAAGGATCGGTATCCTGCCACCTCCCGCAGATGCGCTTTAAATTACTCCCACGTACGAGTACAATGTTGGGAAGAGGGACGGTGGGAAACTACAGACTCCATTGTTTAAACAAATTATACACTTCGTTACTATTTTTGGCACTATCCGAATTAATATCAACAATTTGAATCCGAAACAAGCGTCTTAAATGTTCCTGGCATCGTTATATTAAAATTAGTTAATATTAATCAGTGATGAATCAAGAAGTGTTGGAGAGCTGTTTCGTGCTGCCCGCGACAGGGACGCTTTCTCTCGGGTGATAGTCAACGTTGGGGGGACCTGACATGACACCAAAAGAAGAAGAAGAAGAATATTAACCAGTAAATCCTTAAATAAGACAATAGTTTTAAATTATAATTCATTTATCTAATCAACTAACTAACCATCACGTCGATGGTTGGAGTTTTCCCCACAGGGGTAGGCAGAGAGGATAGAACATCGCATTCTTATATCTTGGCACACCACTTTTTCTTCGGCTACATTCGTACTGCATAATGCTAAACAATATTACTCTGAACATTGATCTGTTCCATGTCTCTGAGAGGGCTTTCCGAAGCAGGATTCTCCTACACCTTTGATTTGAATGAATTTATAAACATTTGATATTTTGTTGATATTTTCTCATTTGTTAACAATATTTACGAATTAAACACATGTTTGTAATGTAAATGTTATATTAAAAATAAATAAATTGAAATTTAAATACTTCTTCTCACGCATGTTCTACGATTGTTGGGGCTTTTAACAGGCCGTTAATAACTTTTTTGTCGCAAAATAAAATTGGAAACACACATGCACACACACGAATATTAACGGTAATAAATAAATAAATACACCTTTGGTTAAATATTTAAATTGGACACTATTGACCAGAGAGTGAGACCGAATTTTCGTACAAATAACACTACACTATTTTTAAAAATATATATAAAGTTACCTTCCGAATAGGACGAGTCCCACAGCAAAGATCCTGGCGGCCATCGCGGTAACAAGGCGCACTTCACTTTATATATAGAATGTAGGTACAGACACAGACAGGTGCACGGAGGGTGCGAGGTGAGCCCGGCTGCGGAAGAAGCGATCGACTGCGGAGGCTCCGCCGCGGCGCGCGGTTATATGGCCCGGCCCGCTGCTAGCCGCAGTGGCCTTTCGCGACTCGCCGACACTGCCCGCCCGAGACCTGCCATCGGGGAAGCCCCTGGAAGAGTTTTGACAATCAAAAAGCGGGCGTGAGAATATGCATAATTCGAGAATGAAGCGTCAGGACAGCCAGTATAAGAAATAGTAAATACATTTTTTTTGCCAGTAAGTTTTGTAACATAAATTTTTTGTGCGAATTGAGGTGAATACTCACGAAAACGGCGCTATATATCTCATCCAATTATTAATAAAATTCTTAGTTTTGCGTTTCTATAGTCTGTCTTTTTGCAAAAAATATTATCAAGTTGGATTGTGGCGATCAGCTACGTAATTGATTACTCGCGCAATCTTGATCTAACACCACCCACACAACAGGCAGGCGGACGACTTTCCAACTCTCGTACATTGTCCAACCTGCATTCCGATTTGCCCAATTCAAATCTTTATATTTGGTATCAATTTGTTGACTTTTGAAATTTTGTCTCGGGTCAAGGTTGGTTTTAAGTAGAAGGAAAAAAGGGGAGACAATGGCCCGAATTCGGAATCGATATTTAGATGATTTTACGGTTAATCAGAATTCATTCTTCTACAGAGCCTCGTCATATTATATATAAAAGATATATAAATAAAAATACAAGTTACAATACTATGATTCTCCCGCTTATTGTTCCACTATATTATTTATAAACAACGAAGGAATTTCAATCAGATTGGTATATGAGTTGTTCTTAATTGAGCTCTAGTTGAATATTTCAAGATTACGTTGTTTTGTTGATTTATTGTAACTGAGAACTTGCGAATACTCTGTATAAATAAATAAATAAGTATTGATTCGGGGCAAAGAGTAGTGTCGCGGGAGTCCACTGGGCTCATCGCGGGAAAGTCCTCCGGCCTGAGTCAGCCCTCCGCCGCCGCCGAGCAGCGCGACGGATTTCCCCGAAACTGGACGTCTTTACCGCCGTTATTAATAGCTGGGGATAACAGATGGAGATACACGCGTTACACAGTGCGCTGTGTCGTCAACCTCGACCAGGCGGGACCTTCTAATAATCATACTGAGAAACTGTAAAGCGCCCGCTGTGACACTAATGTGCCGCAGGTAGCGCTTAGGCTAAACAAATCAGGTACGAAATATGAACAATAGATAAAAACAACTATTTCAAGTACGGTCAAGTAAACATCCATATCTCAAAATTGCGAGAAAATATAAACATGCCTAGCCGCGAAAATACGGCAAAGGGTGGAAACGTTGCATTTAAATTGTCTGTAGGTGTATTTCAAAGGGCGATTTGAACGCTAAACCTACACAGTCCCTACCAAAACTACCGATGGCGGATAGTAGTTTTATATAATTTGCGGATTTTTTCTCACATACTTTATACAAAATTTATTAGAGCGACGACTCTCAAATTTGATTGGGCGGCATTTACCCAGATAGTTAGCTTGTCAATATGTAGACATTAAATCTGAAAAAATATGTATTACGAGCGTTTTTATTGTCCGTATATCATATACATTTAACTGCACGGCAGTTGTTTATGCCGAGGCAGTGAATTTCAACCAGAAGGTAACAAAGATTACACAACTCGTATCTATTGTTGTAATTACAATAACTGTCGACCAAAGCAAAAAATGTCATTACCGTCTATGCCGTAATAAAAATCAATTTATGTTAAATGATCGTTTGATAGCTTTTTGATCTCTCTTCGAAAAACCATTTTCATTTATTTTAAATATACAGGGTTATTTGGAAAACATAAATAACCTCGCAGGGCCTTTCCTACCTTGATTATGAGTCGAAAATGTTCGAGCTATTATGACTTATAATATCAATAGTTGAGGAGATATGCGACATCAAAGATTGCATCTTTCCTTCAATATTTCTGACTTATTTTTTGTAAAACGTTGGACTATCATTACAGTAACTCATATCGATTACGAAAAATTCATTCGTTTCAATACTTGTATCTTGATAAATAAAATGATAAAAACCCTGAAAAAATTCCAATTTGAAAAGTTTTTATTTTTTTATTTGACTTGTATTAAAGGGAATGAATTTTTCATTTTTTATATAAGTTACTGTAATGATAGTCCAACGTTTTACAAAAAAATTCAAAAATATTGAAGGAAAATTGCAAACTTTGATGTCGCATATCTCCTTAACCATTGATATTAGGTCATGGCTGCTTGAACATTTTCGACTCATAATCAAGGCAGGAATATAGTCCTGCGAGGTTATTAATGTTTTCCAAATAACCCTGTATATTCCTTCGTCAAGAAGAGATTTGGTGGCTAATTACACACCTGAAGCGTTTTAATAATAAGACATTTATGAATAAATTAAATACTATATTTTATACCACTTTATCGCTATATATTTGTCAATTAGTTTCGGTTGGACTCAACCTTCTTCGGGACAATTATAGTATAGACTAATCTAGGTACAGAAATTTATAAAGGAGAAAAGAAAAAGAGAGAGGGACAGAGTGTCAACTAGGTGGGGGGGAGGGAAGGGGAGGAGTTAACTGAAGATACAGATGCCGGCAAACATGTTGAACATTTTTCGGCGAAGTGGGGGAGAGTTTGCGCATGTACTATTCCACCAACGAGACCCAAAATTTGTCTTCTGCGCATACCCCCACCACGCCGAAAAATGTCCAAGAAGTTTGCCGGCAACTGTAGAGGGAACAGCTTTAAAATCGGACTATTAGATAAATTTATTTGTTTATTTCTTATTTGACTATTATTATCGATAGCTTTATTAATATAGTTTTAATAATAATTGTCACCGCGAAGAATTTAATGTTTTCACGTACAATGAATACCTTACGGCCCAGACACATTGGGCAGATTTAAAGTGGACAGAAACCGATCCATCACGCGGAGTTACAAGAAGAGAGGCAGACGCGGCGGCGGTGGGCCGCGTGCAGCGGGCGTGCAGCGGGCGTGCAGCGGGCGTGCAGCGGGCGTGCAGCGGGCGTGCAGCGGGCGTGCAGCGGGCACGCAGCGCGGTCAGGTATGGCCGCACTCACACGGCCGCCGCTGCCTGCACTTGTAGCGCGTTATTCGGATGAATTTTTATTATTTTATTTTACATTACTTAATGATCATAGCTAGTACTAACAACTTCGGGTGAGACTTCTTAACGATCAGTTCCAGAGATAGGCGACGTCAAAGTTTGCATTTTTTTTTCGATATTTCTGGCTTACCTTTCGTAAAACGTTAGACTTAGTATTTTATTTTATTTTACTTATTTAATTGATATAATATTTTATTACAATTTAATTTAGTTCTTAATATTTGCTAGCTTGATTAAAAAAAATATATATGTTTTACCTCACCAAAAAGAATTATGATTCTTGTGTGTGGTGAGCGGTGAGGGATAATCCATTACAACCATATAGGTAGTGTAATCTAGTTTGATTAACAATGAGATTTAGGTAATATACTATTTATCTAATATACTGAAAATCTTTGAATAAGCCGTCAAAAAGAGACTAAACTCAATCACAAAAGTCAATTCTACAATAAACTTATATGAAAGTAATTTATATTGAGTATTATAAATTCATTCGCTTTGATATAATACAAGTAAAATAATTAAAACCTGGCAGAAATTTAAAAAAATATTTTTGAAAGGTTTTTTTTTTCATTTTATTTGAATTTACACATACTACACACAATATTCACTTTAATTACGTATACCTATATACGAGATGTTGATATTACGACATTTCATTATTATAAAACCGCTCTCCCCTGATAAGAGAATGTTCGGGGGACTCTCATTTGATCAATTTGGAATTCCCTTTTTTCGGCCACAATGTCTCCTATTCCTTATCGCTCTTATCTCGCCGCGGACAGTTAGAATTCCTTAAATAAATATTTAATGAAAGGCAAACTACCTACAGTATACTGTCAGCTTTATTAATATAGTCGATGTACCGTCACTGGCCTACGTCACTGCGCTGCTGCTGTTTTTGGTTCATAGGTTCCACATGCCCATCGCATAACTATCCCGTGAAATTCAGCCACGAACGCATTTTTGATTCAGCGTCAAAAGCCTTGGCACCCTCCGAGCAAAAGGCTTCTACAAATACAATTTGTTCTCACTTCAGTGATGATCTGTCTGCAAAACAGAGTTCATGACTTGTTGACGTTTTCAAAATATTATCGCGGTGAATCGCCCACTTTATAATCGAAAATATATTATTCGAAGGTTCGAAGGTTTCGGCGTACAACCTTTTTAAAATTGTATTATTAGTAGCTGAACGCGACGGAATGTTATTTATTGTCACAGTACTGTCAAAACTAAATTCACGATGAAAAATTGCGACTAAAATCATAATTATGTTGGCAGTTGCCAGTACAAATAAAAAGGTTCCAATTAAGGAGGCTACATAATTTCCAAACTGCCTTCCTACCTGTAAATTTGTTAGTATTTGGATTAAGTGTTAAAATAAATATTAACCGGTTGACGCATTTATTTCACTATAATTTTCACTTCATTATTATTGTATTCATTATTTCTTTTACGTAGGTATAGTTTATAGTTTTGAGAAATAAGACATATGTTTAACATTTATATTTTAACTTTAAACATTTATAGCGATGATACGTACATGTATAATAAACTATGAGATTGCTTGAAATTATTTTATATTACGTATAAATAAATTATGTACAGTTGTGCAGTAAATAATATTGAGCTACAATTATTATATTTCGTGTCTCTTTACTGCTCGAGGCGATGGCGAGGTATGTATAACAATATTATTGTTAACTTATTATGTAATTCTTAATAAAGCAGTAGTAAATTAATATCGAAAGTTTTAATCGACTCATTTGCATTTTTTTCTCCTGTATAGAATAACTGGAACGAAGAATAAATTACTTTTTGTCGCTGGATTTATATTAACACTTCCGTTGCGGAGCGGGGTTACAACTAAACCCCAAAAATCTTATTTTTAAAACTAATGATACTGATCTGCTAATATTCCAAAGAATACAACGCTCAAAGAAAATAAAATGATAATGTGTAGTATGTAAGACAGTCAAAAGTGGAAAAAAAATGTTTTTCCATGGACATTCGTCATTTTATACAAACTTCATCCTGCTTGCACGGCTTCTGTCAGTCGGCGTGAGTCATGAGACGTCAAAATACTTCGATTTATTTTTAAATGGCCACAAATTTAGTAGAATCTTGTTTGCATTGTATAAAAAATGTAATTAAAAATATTATAGAACATTTTCAAACAATCGTACTTCATTAGAACGTAAATTTTACTGGGGCCCCTTTTGCACGCCCCCCCCCGCGATACTTTTTTCGATCGTCCGGTACTTAAGGCACAGCTTAAGGGTTAAGTAAGGGCTTTGTATTTCTGAAATCCAAATATTCGTTTCGTTACTTATAGTTGGAAAAAATCTCATCCCTCATAATTTAGTCCATCTACGCTTAAAAGTATGCGATCTACTCTCAAATATGATATTATCGACAAATTCAGTATTGACAAAACACAAACACATAAATGACGATTTATTATGTTTGCATTCTGATAAGTGGATGATCAGTTAGTGGTAGACACTGGAGAGGCTATTTATAGAATGAAGGTGAAAGAGACCTCCTTCATTTATAATATACAAACCGTAATAACAGTCTTTGAATGCAGCGTTATAAATTGCGTAACTTATTGGGCATGTACCTACATCAGTGTGCGAATTAATGTGAACGCGGCAGTTATTTTTGTTTTTCGCTATTGGCAATTAGTGTCAGTCGTGACTGCCATTATCAATTATTCATTTAATCAAATACTTAATCTGCGTACGGGTAAACGTAGAAAGTGGATTTTCATATTCAATCTAACTATCTTGTCATCACGCCGTTTCCCAGAAGGGTGGGCAGAGAGGATAGAACACCACACTATTCTATCGTGGCACACTACTTTGCTTCGTCCACTTTCATGCATCTTCTAATGCACGCTCTTCGATTATTAAAGCTTCTAACAGGGCCATTCTCCAATATTTGATTTATCTGGTCATGCCAGATTTCTACTGCCTTAATAAATAAATTTTCTGTACCATCATTTTCTCATCCATTCCATCTACATGGCCAAACCATCTCAGCGGTCTTTTTTTTAATTATATCTGTAACGCTACTGCCAGCATTACATTCATTCTCCACTCGTTCTTACATACTTATTCCTCGTTCATTCTCCACTCTATCTCACAAAGAGTTTCCACATATGAGTGACAGTATTTCTACCGCATTCAGTCAATTTTCGTTCCTTTTTTTGCCAATTCCAGGCTATACTTCCATACATCACAGTTGGCACCAGAACTCCATAATGTACCGCTAGTCTTGTCAAGGCACCACTTACGCAAACACTCTCCTTTCGATGTCGTTCACAGACTTGCCGTCTCTAGTAAACGTATTTCCAAAATACGCAAACTCGTTCACTTGGCCTAAGCTTTCATTGCTTACTATTACACCACACTTATAGTTTACACTTAGTTCGATTTTTGATTTTAAATTTTTTCGTATACAATTGTATCCTGACGAAGGGGCCATGGGCTCTGAAACATTTTGATATTTTAAAATACAAAAGCGGGGAAAATAAAGTTCATTTTTATTAATTATCTTAATAATGTCACCACAAAATTAATTTGCTCTTTTTGAAGAAGATATTATAAAATTCTGTTAAAAATTTATTGTATAACGCGGTCGAAGGAACGGCGTTCTATCCGCTCGATCTATTGGGTACACTGTACACCGGGGCGTGGGTACAATCACGAATAGTCTCTCCTACGATGTCTGTATTTGTACTGTATTCACAACAGTGCACAACAAACCCAAGGATTTGTGTTCTGTAGTATTTAAATATTTTTAGTTATGTTCCATTAATATTTTACCAGCGAAAGTGGCGCCATCTCCGAGCAGACTTTGAAACTAGTTCCTTGGCTGTCAATTAAAGGTAGATAGCCGTTTGGCTTCATCTATCGAATTATTTCAGGAATAAAATATGTTAGCGTTACAATATTGTTATTTATTTTAAAATCGGGTAAAATGAAAAATTCTTAAACTTAAAATATACAATGTATCGACAGTCGGCTATTATATAATTATAATTAACCACATATAAGGCCACCGGTGCGTCCAGAACGTAATTAATTATTTCTCGACGGCCGCGTGTCGAATTTGAAAAATGCCATTTTTTCCCGTGGTGACCTGTCGTTCCATTTTCAACTCAAAAACATCACGGATTATAATTTTAAAACAACAATCAAAACGGAAGTTTTTCTGCCGTCAAAATCGTATATAATTGTTGTAGATGGCGCCCCGATCGCGTGTTGCGCAATCGAAATTCAAATATTCCGTAGTCAAGGTCACGCGCAATGTGCGCGGGAAACACGATTAATTTTTTTCAATTTTCGATTTATTTGTACACGTATACTCAAATATATACGATATGTTTTGCGGTATTTGTCAGTTTTTGTTGGTTTATGATTCAATTGAATGCAGTTGCCGGCAAACTTCTTGAAATTCTTTGACGTGGTGGGGGAATGCGCAGAAGACGAAATTTGGGTCTCTTTGGTGGAAAGGTAGATGCGCAAACTTCCCCCCACTACGCCGTAGAATTTCAAGATGTTTGCCGGCTACTGTACTAACAGTGATTTATTAACAAAAGTACACGCAATTTTGTTGCGTTTATTTGAAATATGTGTGTGTGTGTGAAAGTGTATCATATTTATGTGTTATGAGTGCGATGTCCCGTCGTGTGCCGTGCCGTGCAACAAAATATACCACACAGAAGAAGATTATTAGGTAGGCATCAAATAATAATAGTAGTGTTGTTTCTAATAAACAAATAAAAAATAATTATTATTTTTTATTTGTTTTTCGGAAAATGTTGCGCTGGCAACTTTATCGGAATTCAAAAAAAGTTTTTTTTTTACTTAAACGATAAAAAAATCATTGCATTTCAACACTTACGATAAAATAATATGGATGTGTGTTTTTTTTAATATACGCATGTTTTCATGGTTTTTTCGTAAAAATAAAAATCACAAAAAAAAACGAAAATCTCTGGCCTTGACCTATATTTTGAGTGAAATTTTTAAGGCCCTCAAAAACATCATACAATATAATTGCTGATTTCTTATAGATGTACCTATGTGTATTGAAAATTTCTGGGAGGAGGCTTATTAAAAAGAGAGCAAATTCTCCTTTTGATGAAATGATGAATGCCCCAAAGGATGAAGCGACCTCTGCGAGCAATCAATACGAGGGTGTCGTTTCCACGACGCCGTGCGCGGACTCACACAATTATTATATTTTACCTGGTTCAATGCGTATTTTTCTTATTGCGTCTTCCCTTGACCCATGACTAATCTTTTAATTTCCTATTTTTAAAAATATGTATTTAAATAAAGCAACAAAAAACTTAAATATACATAAATAGGTCGGGTCACGCATCCGCACTCCATACTCATGCGTATACTTCTTACGCACATCGATCGTATGAATTAATTCATCCATTAATTACCTGTAATTATATGTTACCTATGTTTACAGTAATGTTTGTCATTCTGTATCTTATTTGTTAAATTACGGAGGTTGGTGCAATACTCGTGCTCACATTCTATTCAACTCGATTTATCCTTGTTTGCGGAGATAAAGTATTCACTATTCCACTTATACGATCATATAGGTAAACATGTTTGCTAACAAATTCATAATACTTGCGAAATCAAATCTCTGTTACGTAGATAATGATATTATTGTGTTCCTAATAACAACTGATCGTCGCTACCAGTTCCCAGCACATGCGCATCACTATTTATTTTATTCCCCACGTCATTGCCATTCTTCGCTGGGTTTCAGGACGGATCTACTTGTATATACAAAGAAATAGTCCGATTACGAACTACTAAAAATACTGCAGCAGTATATCTACTATTTATGACTAATGAAGAAGAATTGAATAAATTAACAATGCTCCAAAACAAAGCATTAAGAATTATACTTAAAAGGAGAATCAAAGTGATATTAGAAAGCTTACAATTAATAACATTTAGACAAATAATTAAAATTAATGTACTTCTATTTATATATAAAATTATTAATGGACACAGCAATACCTTTGAATTATTAAGAAGAAAAAAACATGAACATGACCATTGAACAAGAAGAAAAGATGAAGTAAGATTACCATTCCGAAAGAAAAAAGATCGCAAACTTTTATGGGATGAAATTATATATGAAACTACCAGGGGATATTAGGGATGAAAACAATATAACGACTTAAAAGAAAAAATTAAGAAAATACGTAATACATACTTACTTTTGATAAAAAATTTAATATATTTTATTATTATATCTTATTCTGTATATATTAAGGAAATATAAAAAATATTGTATTTTACCTAATTTAAGAATTTATTTTTTTATTTAAATTAAAAAGTTACGATAACCATCATCATCTCGCTTCCATCCTCGCCTGTTTCGCGCCTACTTGGTCGATCAGGGCTGATCTGTGATCTTGTTACATCTCGGTAGTCACTATGTCATTCGTAGGACGTATCCGAGCCATCTTAATTAAGACCTCTATGTAAATCGGCTCCTTTCCCAATATCTCTAATACGTCGGTAGGTACTAGGGATGGGTCGTCGACGTATTTACCGTCGACGAAACGAGACCGTCCACGTCCATCCATCGACGAGACGATCAACTAGTTGAATTCGTCAACTAGTTGACGCGTCAACTTCGTTACGCGGACGTCGCGGACGTTCTATCTAAACATCGGGACGATGGTCAACTGTCTACGGTTCAACGCGACGCTTCTCGACGGCTCAACCGTTGGCTATCTTTATGAAGTTAATTTTTAAAATTTAAAGAAGTTCGAAGGAATATAGTTTCGGGGAAAGTAAAACCGCTACTTGTGCTTATATGTAAAAAGAAATATTTTATTATTTATTTGTTTACGCACATTATAGGCTTTTACATATTGTTTTATATACTTCTTTCTATATATAACAAAGAAAGAAGTAGGTATACACAGCAATATCAGGTGTTAGCAGTAAAATATAAATATAAACTACATATATAAGCAGTGAAAGTATTGGGTATAAGCATTAAAATGTGAGTAAATAAAATGGAAGGAAACAATGATTTTGCGTAATAAAGGCACCAGTTATGAGGTGCGGTAAAAAATACTTTACATTTATTTATTATCTATAAATTTATAAATAAATACATAATTTAAAAATACTTTACATTTGAGATGTTATATAGAAATTTATTGAAGAATACATCTTTCAAAGTCAGGCTTTCACTTTGTGGTGACATTATTAATAAATAAATATATCTGTATTATTTGTCAACTTTAGTTTAAGGCTCAATCTGAGAAAAGGAACATTGTTCCCGAAACATGTAAAAAACCAATAAAAAGTGGTGTAAACAAAATTATAATAGATTTATTTTTTATCTATAAAGTTGAAAATAGGGAATTTTTAATAAAAATTAATTAAACCTAAATTCAAGATTATATTACATATATAATAATTAATGTTGGACTCCTGAATAAGGACCATAGTTAGGTATAGAAAATTTTATTCCCTACAAGTTTGTTTATCATTTATATGCTAAAGTTGAAAAGTAAGGAAATAACACAATAATTAAATTTTTGCATCCCTTTTCAGGTAGATATAAGAAGTCGAGATCGATCGAATAAAATATTGATTTTAGAAAAATATCTAGCCGGCCTGTTAATTAATAATTGTTCAATCAAAAATAAAATAATTAAACAGAATTGTTTTATTTTATAGAGCGTAAAATTGGGAATTCACCGAATCGTCGCACGTGACATCACAAAAAATCAAGTAAAAAAATAATAGATAATAGCTTATTAAGCCTATCTCGCCCTACGCATGTATTCAAATTTCAAATCTCTAGTCATAGTTCGTGTACACAGATCTGCACTCTATGGTAGTGTACTTTAGAGTTGAAATGAAATTACCCGTCGAGCCGTCTATGACGTCTATGGCATTTACAAGTCGACAGCGAGAGATGAGAGAGAAATAAACGGAGACGTTTTGTCTTGCTCTCGCTCGTTGCTTTGCATTGCGTTAATCTCGAATCGTCCACCGACCACGGCGTCCGCTGTCCACCGTCTACGAATTCAACTAGTCCATGCGATAAACGTAAACGGTCGACGCGTCGATGTAACGTCAACGGTTGATTTCAACTAGTCCGTCCATTCAACGCCCATCCCTAGTAGGTACTTCTCGGACTGCCCAATATTGTTACTCCCCTAAGATAACTAATGTTGGCGGCCTATTCAGGCATATCCCGATCTTACTCTCTTTTTAAAAATTCATGTTCGGTGAGCACTTACTAAAATTACTAGATGTAACCCGTCAAAAATGACGGTACTTTTACATGTCGGTTCCTAAGGAATAAGTAGGTATGTATTTATTTTATTAAAAAAAAAATCGAAAAAAAAATTGCTGTAAAGAAGTTACGGACGTTACACCAAGTTATGGGGACAGACCGACAGACAGACAGACGGACGGTCGGATGGACGAACGGACGGACGGACGGACAGACAGACAACGAAATTATTATTGGAAAGCCTATACGAATATTTGGAATCAGTCACTTTGGTGTATACTCACTAACTCTCATTTCTAAATCACCGAACTGTATAGGGAACGAAAGACACCAACGTAGTGAACAAATAGAATCTAATTGTAATCTGCGTGTAGGTAAAATACATAGTCATATTTATTACGGATAAATTTTACTAGTATAAAACTAAGTTCATCACAGAATAAAACTTATAAATTATTTGTGAACGGTTATTAAATTCATTAACATATCTAACGAAACATTTAAATAAAATAATTTTGTAGTGTCTGTCGTGTTACTCAATCTGGGTAAATTCTTGAGGTTTACATTTTTTGTGTGGAGTTTTATGGGCCATCAGCTGTCGATCTCGAAGACAACCGGAAAAACAGAGAAGACTACGCATATGACTGAGCAGCCTATAATTAGTACAATACATATATTATGTGTTGATTTCTATTCTGCTATAATTATGGATACCCATAGTATTATATGGCATCCATAATTCTTGTGTAAATGGTACAATGCTTGATAATATAACACTTTGCTGGGGTGGAGTAGCTATTACACTATTAGACCCACTGATAAAGAAACAAAAAGCTATATATATATAAGCTATATACGAGTTATTTTCAAAAAGTCCTTCTATCATGAGTCTGAGCCTCTTTTCCAGAATTAAATATGAGGCAATTATTCTCAAAATTACTATTAAAAAATTAGCATGAAACTAATCAACTGCAATATATCAATCATCAGATCCGTACTAGAGCAACAATTTTACGGAAAGTGGACATTCCGTTTATAAAAACTTATTTTGCTCAAAGGCATGCAATTTTCTTAGGACCACGAATATATGACAAATTACCAAAAGAGATCACAATTACAAAGCATCTAAAATTCCGTGCTTTGCTGACTGAATGGCTATTCAATATTGGGAGAAACCAGCTGGAAGAGATGCTCAAAGAACAATACTGTCACAGTACAGATTGTGGAGAAACGAGGTCTGAATAAAGAAGAAAGAAGAAACATCATTATCTCTAAAATTGGTAAAAGACACCTGGATGAGGCCTCACATGATTTGATGATAACCGATGATCCCATGACCGACGATCGATGATCTTTTTATTCTTATCTACTTTTTTCTTATATCTTTACTACTTTACATTACTTTCTTCTTATTCTTTTAATAAGCAATTATTCTTTTTTTTATTTCTCATTCCTTATTCTTTTAGCAACCATAAAATTAGACATTTTAATGGAGTCCCAATGAATGGAATGGCTACTTACCTCAGAACAGGTAATTTATGTACCTAGCGAGGTAGGTAACGATAAAGGCCTGCACAAAAAAAAACTGTAAATTGTACTTATTACTCATAAACTCTGTTGTTATCAATTCTTACCATTAATCATGTTTGATGCAAGCTGTTATAAAAAAATATGTTATCTAGCTAATAAACGCCGATTTATCGGCACTGAAAACTGAAATTCTGTTATATTTATGCGCGCTGTTCCGTCTAATTTGATTAACGGTTATTAAAGTCAGTCCTCACTCACCTCTTTACCTGAAATCTAAAATCAACTTTCTACCTAATAGTGGCCTTCTACTCCGTTCAGCTGACAGTACTTCACCTTCCTTCCCCATTCATAATACCTGCTGAACTCTTCAGCTGCTCATGAGAAGTGCAGTCGATTAGGCTATGGAATCAACTAGGCACAGGTATCACTAGACCACAGACCATAACTATCTTTAAAAGCGGACTAAAGCAATTCTACCTATTACAGAACCTAGTTTAACCCTTGCTGTACGGAGTGGAATCGTGGACCCTCAAAGTGAGTAGCATGAACCGGCTGGAGGCGTTCGAAATGTGGATACATCGGAGAATGCTCCGGATACCCTGGACGGATATGGTCAGCAACACAAGAGTTCTTCAAAGAGCTAGAGTGAATAGAGAGTTGCTGACAAATATCAAAATCCGAAAGGTATCGTATTTGGGTCATGTGCTCAGAGGAGAAAAATACGAATTGCTCCACCTGATTCTTATGGGCAAGATAGAGGGTCGTAGAGGTGTTGGAAGGAGACAAATTTCCTGACTCCGCAATATACGCGACTGGACGGGCATAAGAAGTGTTGGAGAGCTGTTTCGTGCTGCCCAGGACAGGGACGCTTTCTCTCGGGTGATAGTCAACGTTGGGGGGACCTGACATGACACCAAAAGAAGAAGAAGAAGTTTAACCCTTCCCTTTCCCCGCCCATCTCCTACTTGTCTCGTTAATTATTAGCATATAAATTTTCATATAATGGCTGGTGAGATGAAGATTTATATGCCAGTAAAATCCGAAACCGGCTACCAAAAAATGCAAGAGGATCTCGAGAGATTGTCAGGTTACTGTGAAGCGAATAAGCTGATACTAAATGTTATAAAATTTCTTTCACCCGCGAAAAAAATCGTATTGTATATGAATATACTATTGGTAATGATATGGTCAGGGATGTGGACGATTCAGGACTTGCTAGGGTTGTTGCTAGACTCTAAAATGAATTTCACATTGAGTAGACTTATGCCGGAACAACGCTTGCTAATTGTGCGAATTTATTTTGAAAATCGTGGTGTCATATTTAAACACTAATGGCATAAAATTATCCTTCCAATGAGGCTAATACCATGGCCATTACACGATTTGTATGTATTGTATTTCATTTTAAATTTCTATACCTCTAAAAAAAACCTTATAAAACCTGATCTAGATAATATTTATTTTTTATTTTTTTATTCTTAAAATATGTAATATAATAAACCTTTATATTTCCTAATATATACAATGTAAAATATCTGCATATTAAATTTCTTATCAAAAGCATGTATCACAAACTTTCTTAGTTTTTTCTGTAAAATTTTCATATTTTTTTCGTCCCTAATATCCCCTGGAAATACTGCAATGAAACGAGGCTAAAAACTCGCTTCTTTAAGATGCCACATCTGTAGAGCGCCCTTGAAGCGTCTTTCACGCAAAAACAGCGAGATAAAAATTATCACAAACATAAAGATAAACATAAACGAAATGGCAAAAGGGATTATGCACAGAATCCCTCGTAATACGTCAATAAATTTTTTCTGTGCAATGTATATAATAAAGTAAGATATATTTGATGTACACCTCATTACCAACATTTAGAAGTGAAATTTTGATCTGGTGATAATCTCAGAGATTAGTTTACCCTCGCTATTCAATCGGAGCGTCCTTACTAACCTACGCGTAAAGTTTCTCCGAGAAATGTCGAGATATCTGTCAAATTTCATTACGTCAGAATTGACGAAGTGTACAATGTTATGTAATAGCGGGCAAGCCACGATTGTTAAGTTATCTTGCGAATAGGGGTGTTTGGTTGATAGAAAGAAACAAAAACTCATTGAAACCTCTTAACCTTCCACTGCATTCTGGAGCACACTACCGCACTCTGGAATCAGCTACAACATTTGAGGAATACCCGGAACAGCCTAGAAGCGACTAGAATTTTCTCATAAACACTAGAATAATTTAGGAGGTCAATAATTCAGTTCTTGGGTACAAATAGCGGATCTAGGGCGCTTGTCGTGTTTGAACAGTTTCAGTTTATTCAGTGTGAATGTTGGCCGCGAGGCGATAGCCAGTGTGGCCAGTCTTGAGAAAATCAATGCGATATAATCGATCGGAGTAGGTACCCAAGTGGCAAAATAAACCAATGCGACTAATACGTGAGAGAATCGCGTGGAATGTTCTAGTGAATGCTAAATAGAATGTTCCAGCGACAATAAAGTGTTCATTTACGATTGGTATATTGCCAAATAGTGTGATTTAAATAATATGGTTAAGTTGAATTTGCGTTAAGTGACTTTTTACATTGAATAATTAATTAATTACTAGTAAATAAATCGCTAATTAATTTACAGTGTGTTCATTTGTCCTCCTCCTAGCCACGACACGTGACAATACATTGTGAAATAATAATAATTTTTCATATTAAAATTTAGGAATAAAAGATGTGTCGAATTATATTCAAGAACACATTCTTCTGTGAAATTTAAAACCAAATTTATTAATCAATTGGAAAAACATACAAAAAAATCAAATCAACGAAAAAAAAATTTTTTTTAGACTTACAGTAAGGTCGATATATTCACGGAACTGTAGGAGGCCGCTATACGTAACTGAATAACGCGCCCGCCCCGGATAGGAGGAGATCGTGGTTCGAATCCCGGTAGCAGCCAAATATTTTTTCGTTGAATTAATTTTTCTGTATGTCTTTCTAATTGATTAACAGAGATGTCCAATGTTTAATTACTTTAATTTCCCGGGTATTAAGTATGTAACAATATCTAGACCTTCTGTTTGAAAAGTTTATTCAATTTATAATATTGTTACTTATTTTTATATGAATTCGCTACTGTCTTCCGTGTCATTCTTTATACTAACTTCAGTAATTGAATGTCAGGTAAGGGTTGTGGTGGAGATTTGGGGAGGAGGGAGGTTTACAGGATGCTATTATTATGACAATAATGATTTTATTTTTTTGTTAATAACCAGTGTTTCTAAAGCGGACAATTTGAACAATTTGTTAACATTGGTATGTTTAAGAGAAAATATCTTTTTTGAAATCCCCACCTAAGAACACAGAATTGCTCTATTACGACACGTACTTGAACTTGTTTAAGTAACGCATGTGAATGACGCGGACGCGATATGTCGAAGCCGGTAGCGAATTTGTATAAATAAAAATAAGTAACAAATCTTCTCCTTCTTCTTTTATTAGATCCTTGATCTGTATTGACAGGTCAGTCCTGGTCTTGTGATGAGGACGTCAAGCTCTCTCCATCTCTTTGATGGTCTGGTCCATTCTCTCGACATGGTCACTCCAGAAACGCTTTCTCTGCCTGTTCGCAGGTTCGGTGGTTTCTGCATTGGGTGCTTAATTATTTATTTATATACGAAACTTTTTAGTCATCGTAAGACCTCATTTTATACACATTTATATTTGCTATTTAGCCATTGTCGCGTTTACATACAAAACTAAACTTTGTGTAAATATTTTCTTTTGTAATATTGCCCATTTTTACCAAAGTAAAGCATTTTGCCAAAGTAATGCAACAGTAAAAACATCTAAATTTCAAAGTATGCGACTTAAAGCTCCATTAGTTTTTTAAAATTTTCCTAATTCACTTAGCAGATTTTTCTTTGGAATCGTCATCTCTCTTTCCAATTCGTACTAAGTATTCTACAAACTATTCGGTATGTCATACATTAATTTTTACTTTCTGTTGCAATAGAAACTAATTTAATGGTCGCGGCCTTCCAAATTATTCCTGTGTTGTCTTAATTATTATCACGAGTATTCTGGAGTTTTAAACTGAACACATTTGTATCGATGTTGCACGGTAGGATCGATAATCCTGAAACTATACGGAGCATTGCTTTGTATGTTCCTGATTAATTACAAAATAAAATATTTACACAAAGTTTAGTTTTGTATGTAAACGCGACAATGGCTATAAGTATAATGTGTATAAAATGAGGTCTTACGATGACTAAAAAGTTTCGTATATAAATAAATAATTAACCTTAGACATTGTCAGAATAGATTGTTTCACATTCTAATAACAGGACCAACCTGCCGATTGTTATGCCTGTTGGAAGCTGCTATGCTCAATTATATTACTTTGGGTATTGATATATTCCATGTGAGATACCTAGTCTTTATATTATACTTAATATTATTTACAATTTATTTATCTTTAAGACACTTTATTTATTTATTTTTTATCTTTAATTGTGTATTATGAAAAAACTTACATCTATTGATTTGCGATATATACCTATTTATGTCAACTAATTGTATTTTAAAAAAATTATGGAACTTTTTATTGATTTGCGATATTTTTTTTCTGAATAATTATTAGAGTGCCATTAAAGTGTGACATTAAAGTACAAATTTGTATTTTAATGTCACTCTAGGACCATCAATTAGGGTCGCTAAGGAACTGTTGACGGTCTGTTTGTTAAAAAATAAAAGTAATAAAAATAAAAATCATAAAAAAAAATTAAAAATGTGTCTGCAAAGGTTTTTCGAAGCAGGATTTTCCTACACCTTTGACCAGATTTTATGTTATTTTTAATTAATTAAAAATTGTTATTTTGATATATAGTATATACTTTCGTAATATGTTTGCCTTGAACACTTAGTTTGTAATGTACATACATATGATTAAAGAAATAAATTGAAATTGAAAATTGAATTGAAATTAACGGTATAAAGCTTATTCTTTACGTGCAGGGTGCGACCTGCTCTGGCCGGTAAACTATTAAGGAAAACTTGTACTCTCATAGAGTGCATAATTTTCCTACAGCATCGATTATACGTTATTTCCAGTTGGCGTAGTCTTTAAATACCGGTATCATCGCTCCAGCGGCGGAACTCTCAGCGTCACCACCATCACCGGGCCGGGCCGAGCGTCATCAGGTCAGGCTGTGGCGGCCCCGAGCCGCGTCACGCGTCACGGGGACTGTGACGCTTCAGAATGTGAATGTACTACCTCCGCACACGATACTGCACCAAGGTGGATCACTACGGGATTTATTTTTAGCTTGCACTATCTGTAATTGCACCCTACAGTTCGCTGTCTCAATCGCTCGAACGCGTGTTCAATAGGATGTCATCGTGTGATCAAAACTCTTTACTGTTCACTTGTCCGTCCTATCTTAGAATATGCTTCTGTGATTTCGGTCTCCCTTCTATACAGGGTTATTTGGAAAACATTAATAACCCCGCAGGACTATATTCCTGCTTTGATTATGAGCGAAAATGTTCAATTATGACCTATAATATCATATAATAATATTATGACCTATAATATCAATAGTTAAGGAGATATGCGACATCAAAGTTTGCATTTTTTTCCAATATTTCTGACTTCTTTTTTGTAAAACGTTGAACTATCATTACAGTAATTTATATCGAATACGAAAAATTCAGTCTCTTTAATACAAGTCAAGTAAAAAATAAAAACCTTCGAATTCCAATTGGAATTTTTTCAGGGTTTTTATCATTTTATTTAACTTGTATTGAAACGAATGAATTTTTCGTAATCGATATGAGTTACTGTAATGATTGTCTAACGTTTTACAAAAAAGATGTCAGAAATATTGGAAAAAAACGCAAACTTTGACGTCGCTTATCTCCTTAACTATTGATATTAGGGCATAATAACTTGAACATTTTCGACTCATAATCAAGGCAGGAATATACTCCTGCGAGGTTATTAATGTTCTCCAAATAACTCTGTATAAACCAAATACGTCACATCGAATCCGTGCAACATCTTTTCATAAGAAAAGTTGCGTGGATGATGGGTTTGGATATAGACTACTCGTACAATGAAATTAGGTCAATGTTAAAAATTTAAAACCTCCAAAAACGTAGAGAAAACACTGACTTAATCACCATATTCAAAATATTAAACGGCCACACTGATGTGCCTTCGTTACTGGGCCAAATAAAATTCAATATCCCTTCTCATAGACTCAGAAATAATGAAATGTTGTTCCTTAGCCATCATAGAACTAATTATGGATTCCGTGCTCTAGACTTCTTCGGTGTAAGTCTGTCCAGAGTCAAACAATCTCTGATTAGATAGTAGGTACAGATCTTGTCTCCATCTTGTTATTACCTACTTTTCATTTGTCCTTGCTTTTGTTTTAAATTGCTGTAAATTATATTCTAATGTATTTTATGTTATTCATGTTATATACTATATTTTATTGGACTGTGTCCGTTAATTTCAATAAATAAATACAGGAGGACTCGGGAGAAGTGAAGCGAGTCGTTGTGAGCCACGAAGCTAATGAATGAGATGTTGCTGTACAGGGATGCCTGGGAGTGTCCTGTCTGGATAATTCCTGCCAACCCGATAATATGCAGTCGATGGGGGATAGTGTAAAACCGCACCATCAACTATTGGATAATTAGATATTATATGCAAGTACTGTATGTAATATTCGAGGTTTCCGCGAGTACTAACGTATGGAACACGCGTGTCTTCTGGATTAGATCGCCCACCTATTTGCTTATTAGATAGGTCGTTTTGCGCACGACAGGTGTTTTATTAATAAAACGTAAAAAGAGCCATCAGTGCTGATGTCCCGCGTTGAGGTCTAATTCTTCAAATTAACAATCAATATGAAATATAGATTTTATTTACATGGTCAAAAGGAATCGACAAAGATATTTGCTAACAATATAATCTGTAATAATAATAACCCGTGGCATTTAAAGTGTGGCCGAGTAGTGTTTTGTGTCTCTTATACCTGTGCAGATTCGTATCTTATACCTAATCGGATGAAAAGCTATTTAATGAGAAGAAATAGATGAAGTATTATATCGATCTGATGGCGTCCGATTATAAGAAAGCTACAAAAGCAACTAAAACGCGGCGACATTGCGAGAGCATTGTATGATAATTATATTTCCAGGGCTTCATAGCCGTTTAGATTCTTCTGTGTAGAGTTTTAAGGGATATTCTGCCGCGTGTCTCCAATCTCTCTGATCGCTCATTATCAGAGTTTATACGACATGTAAAGTAAACGTCGGTGTAATGTTAAGTATTGGCTCGCAATATCGTGCAATACCTACCGAACGAGGGTGTGTCGTTGCAACGGTAATTATCAGTAATTAGTAATGACTGATAATGAATAGCAGTAGCTTGGGTTTTTTCACTGCGGTCAACAAGATGAGACTCGACACCGATTATTCACGATATACTGTAGAGAGATATTACTGTTTGTTCTGATTTGGTTGGACTGAGTACACAATACTGATTTATATCCCAGAAATTGTACGAAATCCCAGAAATGTTTGTTTTTAGTGTCGGGAACGAATGAGAGAAAATTATATCTTCCTTCGAGCGAGAAGGCGAACATTGCTGCAACCAGCGGGAGAGCGCTCCAGGCTGTCCCGACTCCAGGAACAGGCGACCCTGACCAATTAAAAAGAATAATACATATTCTAGATTGGCGCAAGACGAGGTTATTCTTATTCCTGTGCACGGAAATTAAATCGTTAGATCCAGAAAACATTTATTTTGCTAACTCCAGCCTTTAGATGATGTACTCGTATCAGTTCAGCGGCCGAGTGTGGTTGTTGAGCGTTGTTAAAACGTGTTCCCATTTCTGTTAAGAGCAAGTTGTGATAGAGTGCAGGTCTGCTCCCGGAGATGTTTTCACGGGGCTAATAATATTTTATTTTACATTTTGTTTATACTCGTAATTATAAAGTCTACCAAATTATGCAGGATTCAGCACGTGAGCAGCGGTTGATTTTTCAAACAAAATTACACAATATGACCTCCTCTTACATCTTCGCGCCGTTTCGAACACCTATTAAAATATTATTAATATTATTAATATTTAAAGCATTAACTTTGTGGTTAGGCATTATAACAGATTGTTAGTTAACTTTGTAAAAACCACTACCAGATTTTAGGTCTACCGGTTTCGAGACGTACCCGTCTCTTCGTCAGGACCAACACTACACCACTACATTCACAACACTACACACCTCAACCATAGTATCGTTACACTTCCACCAATAATTTATCACATGTGTGTTAGTCTTGTCAGGGACAAAAATGCACTGATTAGCCTAATGAACCATCAGCGATCTACCGAAAGAGAGTGAGAGGGGGCGGGGTCTGAAGTGACTGTTACCCCATCTTTTGTGAACATTTAATTAAAAAATACTTATTAACAATAAAGATAGAAAGATAAGAGAGAAAGGAATCTACCAATTAACATGTAGCTCATGTCGAGCACATTATATTAGAAGGACATCTCGTAATTTTAATACTAGAATCCAAGAAGATATGAGGTGTCTTAATAACAACAATTTTCTGAATTTGCCAACCACCTCATAGAAAATGATCATAAATTTGACGCAAAAACAGGGGTAAAAATATTAAATACTAATAATAAAGGTTTAATATTGAACAATTTAGAAATTTTTTACATTAGGGAGGCGGTAAATAATAGAGCACCCCTAATTAACAACCGAATTAATTTTCCATATAGTCCTTTGTTCAATTTAATGTTCACAAAAGATGGGGTAACAGTCACTTCAGACCCCGCCCCCCTCACTCTCTTTCGGTAGATCCCTGATGGTTCATTAGGCTAATCAGTACATGTTTGTGCCTGACAAGACTAACACGCATGTGATCAATTATTGGTGGAAGTGTAACAATACTATGGTTGAGGTGTGTAGTGTTGTGAATGTAGTGGTGTAGTGTTGGTCCTGACGAAGAGACGGGTACGTCTCGAAACCGGTAGACCTAAAATCTGGTAGTGGTTTTTACAAAGTTAACTAACAATCTGTTACCTATTAAAATATTTTTTTTTTTTTTTTTTTTATTTATTTAAAAATCCTTGTTTACAAATAAGATACTTAATACTAATTTAACAATAAAACATAAGATAAAACATAAGATAATTTACACATTTTTTTGTTTTGTTTAATTTGTGGATTATGCCACTCTACTAGGCTACGCCTGTCCCAGAGTGGCGTTATAGCACACAATTATAATATTTTTTCGAGTTCGTCAGTAGTATTTATTTTCATAAGGTAGTTATTATGTATCTATAGAGTATCAAGTGGAATGTTAGTGAAAGTTGAGTTAGTCATAAGTCCAGGTGTAAATATGTGTAGAATAATTGTTTAATGTAAAAAGGGTTAAAGTTTTGTTTAAGATTATTTTTTTATTTTCCTTAATTAATTAATTAATTTATATAGGTATATATTTTCATTTAAAGACATTATTACGCAATTACAGTAAGTAAATTTTCAGTTGCTGTTCTACCTTTGGAGGTAAGCCAGTTGTTTGCTAAAGCTTTTATTTTATTAATTGAGTATATTCTGATTTCCGGGAATTTATTTCATTATTTTCGTATGTACAAGAAGCCGTCTCAAATTTCTTTGAAACTTTCGCTGGTGTCTCCGTCGCAGTTGCGCTGTATTCACAATTATATTATACTATCATTTTATTTTTTTTGTATTTGTATGTCTATTTTTTGTTATATTATGACTTTCAAAACTTGTGCTATATCTTTTCATACTTTTTTTGTTTTTAAATTTCTATTATACTATGTTTTTCTTATGCTTCCGCTTTTGATATATTAGGTCCTTACATATGAAATTGGCGTTTTGCCGTACTGGCAAATTTGATCTCAAATATCTTCTCTTTGGTTAGGAATTCCAAATCCAAATTTATACAGCTATTTACTCATGTATTTGTGTTTTGAAAATTATAATTCATTTGTTTTTTCCTCAATTGTTTTTTTCTTTGCGTCACTCAGTTTACAAAATGAAAAACTTGAAATATCGCATTATTTACGAGTACGAATTCCACCGTGGCACCAGTGCTGCAGAAACGGCTCGAAGGATTAATGATGTGTATGGCGACGGTGCCGCAAAAGAAAACACAGTGCGTTTTTGGTTCCAACGTTTTCGTTCTGGAAATTTCGACCTGCAGAACAAGCCCCGTGGACGGCCGGAGACCAAAGTTGATAATGAAGAATTGAAGGCTATTGTGGAAGCGGATCCATCGCAAACCACATCCGAGTTAGCTGCAGGCTGCGGTGTTAGTGATAAAACTGTTTTAATCCACTTGAAGCAAATCGGTAAGGTGAAAAAGCTTGAAACCTCACGAATTGAGTGAAGCAAATCAACAAACGCGCGTTGACTGCTGCGTTGCATTACTCAACCGGCACAATAATGAAGGGATTTTAAATCGAATCATTACCTGTGATGAAAAGTGGATCCTGTACGATAATCGGAAGTGCTCATCGCAATGGCTGAACCCTGCCGAACCAGCCAAACCATGCCCCAAGCGAAAATTGACTCCAAAAAAGTTACTTGTGAGCGTTTGGTGGACTAGTGCTGGTGTCGTTCACTACAGCTTTCTTAAATCTGGCCAGACGATTACGGCAGATGTCTATTGTCAGCAACTGCAAACCATGATGGAAAAGCTAGCTGCTAAACAACCGAGGCTGGTTAATCGCTCTAGGCCACTGCTGCTTCATGATAACGCTAGACCACACACTGCACAACAGACGGCTACCAAATTAGAGGAGCTTCAATTGGAATGTCTAAGACATCCACCGTACTCTCCGGACCTTGCCCCAACAGATTACCATTTTTTTCGAAATTTGGATAACTTCTTGCACAGGAAAAAATTCAACTCCGATGGGGCTGTCCAAACCGCCTTCAAAGATTTTATTGATTCCGGTCCGAATGGTTTTTTTAGTAATGGGATCGATGAACTACCTATGAGATGGCAAAAGTGCATAGATAGCAGCGGTACATACTTTGATTAAATAAATATATTATAATAAAAAAAATCGGCTTTATGTTCCTCCCATACTAAACGCCAATTTCATATGTAAGGACCTAATACTTGCTTTTTACTTTATATTATATTTTTCTTTATATATTTTTATCTGTATTTAAAGTATTTTCTTTCCCCTTTATATCATTATTATGTTTACATGTTATTATTTTTTTTCTTTAAACTATATATTATTCTTTAAACTATTATTCTGTTAATGTACACTTTTCCTATCAGTTGTAAAAGCCCTATAGGGCGTTAATTAATAAATAATACAATAAAAATCATATGCAAATTTGTACTTTATTTATAATTACAATACATGTAATTTTTAATGTAATATTTCGACCTGAGCGTGGTTTGAAATCTGTCGCAGCGTTAGCGGCATCCTTTGTCATAAGTATGTGGCCGTCTCATCGCGCTTATTCCTAGAATAATTAAAATAGAATTAAGGAAATGCAGTGGATAATCATATTCGTGGTTATCCACAATTATTGTATAGCCACCCCGCCCCGCTGAAGTTACCGACATTATTACGATTTTTCCGGTGGAAACGTGAATAATGAGGTTGCTTTCCTCGTCGTAGTATTAAAACCGGTTGGATATGTAATGTTACAGTCACTTGTAAAACTTTGATGCCAAAGCCGTACCGAATTCAATTTTCTCCGCCCAGATTAAGTATTCCTATTCCTCCTGGGGAAGGACTGAAAATCAATAGAAAAAATCGGTTTCCATTTGAGATCGGTTTCTGGTCTGAGGTCTGATTTGAGGCGAGAGCTGGTCAGGTATTTGGCTACCGCCCGCTCTGCACACTTTACACCAAATTATTATTTTTATCAATCAAGTTGTGGTTCGTGGTTTTGGTGCCGGAACTTCGCGGTCGCTTCCATCTAACTTCGAGGCTCGTACGTTAATACTGAACCGGAACACAATTCTTACAACGGATACTGTTATTTCCGTAATTTAATAGTTATTTATTTGATTGAATGAAATAACAAAGTAATCATCCTCAACTAAGACTCACTTGTTTGTTCCAGCTGTGAGACGCTCGCCTAGAGAAGCGGAAGTTAGAGAACCCAGCGGAGTCCTATTGCGAACAAGCTTTTAGCTTAGTTTGAAAATTGTAAGATGACGTGTACCTAATCCGTGTGCCTACATATGCTAATATAATTTTGGCTTTTTGGAAATTTTTTATTACTCCCTTTCGTAGCGTCGCCCGACCGAAGCCCAACGCGTACCTACGTAGGTTAAGCGAAAAAAAATGTTTCAACTAGTAAATGAGAAAGGGAGTATAATAAAAACTTGGTTTTTATGGGTTACTTTTTTTAATATTACCTCATATTTAACTCATTTTAAAAATTTTCGCAAATTTTTCCATCTCAACGACTTCGGCCGTTCGTTTCTCAGTAGTCGCCGTCACAAGCGCTTCGGATCGGTAGTGACCTTGGACCTGGACGGCCCGTAGCGCCAAATGAGGGTGATGGAGCCCGCTGAGTTTCTCTTCAACTCGCCATTTTATCATTCAAGTCGCTTCTAACAGTTGAATTATTTATCAATCGCCCTACTCCCGATGGATTATCTTTTCTGCCATGTGTGAACACTATTTATAATCAAACGCGCAAACTCGAAAATGTTTCTCATTCCGCTTCAAGATTCTTAGATCAATTCTACATTACGATAACGATGAAATTAAATAAAGTACCCGAGAATATGTAAGTGCTTAATATAATAAATTCCAACATAAGGCTGTACAAATATCCCACTTATCAATGCGAAATTACATTTAATCCGACAAATGTGTATTTTGCTTTTAATTAAAGCGAGCAATTTTATGGTTGTTGATTCACTCTCAACGTGTTGCGTTTTCTAATGGCTATTTCAACATTTGTTTTCTACTTAAGTGGTCTCGTGGCAGCTTTGCTTCGTTAAGTGAGTGAGAATTTCCGTTGACAACGTGCGAAATAAATTACACACATTAAAAACATAACTCACCAAATTTAGAATACTTGTTGTTTTGAAAAATGATATTTGATTTTGGAATAATAAGAAAATAAGTTTGTAGGTATTTGGAAAATTTGTTTGTTATTAAGGTGCAAAGCTGTAGGCAGAAATACCCTCTCTGCCGGCGATATGGGGCCACATGCGCGGCCTCAAATCGTTCAGTGACAAAGGGTATTCGAAGTCCACTATTTCCAAAAAACCGATTTAACCGATTATCATTTGTTTTTTCCTCTATTGTTTTTTTCTTTGCGTCACTCAGTTTACAAAATGAAAAACTTGAAATATCGCGTTATTTACGAGTACGAGTTCCACCGTGGCACCAGTGCTGTAGAAACGGCTCGAAGGATTAATGATATGTATGGCGACGGTGCCGCAAAAGAAAACACAGTGCGTTTTTGGTTCCAACGTTTTCGTTCTGGAAATTTCGACCTGCAGAACAAGCCCCGTGGACGGCCGGAGACCAAAGTTGATAATGAAGAATTGAAGGCTATTGTGGAAGCGGATCCATCGCAAACCACATCCGAGTTAGCTACAGGCTGCGGTGTTAGTGATAAAACTGTTTTAATCCACTTGAAGCAAATTGGTAAGGTGAAAAAGCTTGAAAGGTGGGTACCTCACGAATTGAGTGAAGCAAATCAACAAACGCGCGTTGACTGCTGCGTTGCATTACTCAACCGGCACAATAATGAAGGGATTTTAAATCGAATCATTACCTGTGATGAAAAGTGGATCCTGTACGATAATCGGAAACGCTCATCGCAATGGCTGAACCCTGCCGAACCAGCCAAACCATGCCCCAAGCGAAAATTGACTCCAAAAAAGTTACTTGTGAGCGTTTGGTGGACTAGTGCTGGTGTCGTTCACTACAGCTTTCTTAAATCTGGCCAGACGATTACGGCAGATGTCTATTGTCAGCAACTGCAAACCATGATGGAAAAGCTAGCTGCTAAACAACCGAGGCTGGTTAATCGCTCTAGGCCACTGCTGCTTCATGATAACGCTAGACCACACACTGCACAACAGACGGCTACCAAATTAGAGGAGCTTCAATTGGAATGTCTAAGACATCCACCGTACTCTCCGGACCTTGCCCCAACAGATTACCATTTTTTTCGAAATTTGGATAACTTCTTGCAAAGGAAAAAATTCAACTCCGATGGGGCAGTCCAAACCGCCTTCAAAGATTTTATTGATTCCCGTCCGAATGGTTTTTTTAGTAAAGGGATCGATGAACTACCTATGAGATGGCAAAAGTGCACAGATAGCAATGGTACATACTTTGATTAAATAAATATATTATAATAAAAAAAAATCGGCTTTATGTTCCTCCCATACTAAACGTCAATTTCATATGTAAGGACCATTTATTTAATGTAGTATTTATCTTTATGAAATATGATTTTTCAAAAAAACACAAAATGTACACTGACCGATTAGTCAATCTTGTTTTTACTATACATACAAAATTACATGAAGCATGAAATTTTCCCTTAATGGGGAATTCAGCTACTGATTCAAAGTTTCCAGGGCATTAAATAAAAAGTTGTTGGTTGCCTCAAATATTGAATATTTTTCCTTTATTATAATTGTTTTTAATTAAATAAGTGTAATACTTTTGTTTCGGGATGAGGAAGCTCCAAGTAAAGACTTCATTCTCGTAAGTATTTATTCGGTAACAATAACGGGTTAGACAATCGTTTATACAGTAAGATGCGGTCTGGATAACAATGGTAGTAGAAAGAGAGCTTCGACTCGACATTCACGCGCCTTTTTATACATTCTCTCTCTCTGTCATGCAGTCTCTTTCTGGCGTCGCGACATACGTTCCTCAGATCTATTACAATAAGTTTTACATAAATATTAATCCCCTGCTCTTACAACATCGTTATAATATTCTAAGACAAAATAGACTGAACGTGTGTTTCGTCATAGAACATCGAGACATTTGTCAAATTTAATATCATCACGTCCAAATTGACGAAGTGTGCCGTTTTATACGGCGCGTCTCATAATCAGTAGCAAAAGTTGCGAGGGAGTCTTCTTAATGCAATTTTGAATAGATAATATTCTTTACACTTTGGGTGAAATATTAACGATTACGGAGATAAGCAACATCAGAATTTGCATTTTTTTTCAATATTTTTACTTATTTTCAGTAAAACATTGGACTATAACTATTGTATGAAATATTAAAAATCTATTCACTTTGATACAAGTCAAATAAAATTGTTAGTTCCTTGGAAATTTGAAAAAAAAATTGTAAGGTTTCCAACATTTTACAGAAAATAAATCAAAAATATATTATTTTAAATGCAAACTTAGATGTTACCTATCTCCCTTACTCTATACATTTCACCCAAAGTGTATATAATATTTTGTATTCAAAATTGAATAAAGAACATTCCTCGTTATGCTACTAGCTACGAGACACTATATATATAATGGCGATCAAATAACGCAAACAATCAAAATCAGAGAAGAGTCATAATTCTTGTAACTAAAACATTTTTTTGAATTTAAAAATCGCTTTACGAATATTAAAAATTTATCAGAAAAACAGTTTTTATACTCGATTTTTCAAAACCGACAAACCTTAGAAAATACTATTAAAATGATAACTTTCATCTGGGTCGTATATTTTCTGATGTAAACGCTTACCTATTTTCGTATCGGTCAAATTTTTGAACATGCTCCAACCGATTTTAAAGTCGTAATGCATGTCAAAAAAAAAACTTTTTGGTGTATATTTGTTAAAAATTTAATAAATTTCATTTCGATATAGCCCAAAATGAATTAAACATCGCTCAGAAATATCGAAGTTGCTCGGCGATTAGATTAGAATTTTTAGAAGCAAAAAAACTCTCAATATTTGAAATAAAATATTAGTAAATGATAATGAAAAATATTATATTAATTGGATTAACTGTCACAATAATCAATATGGCGCTTTTGTCACATTTTTTAAATATTTTTTTTTAATAGATAATATATATGATTTCTTTTAAAACAATGATAATTAGAAAATATTAACACAAGAATCTTAATTATAAAAATAATTAAGATTCTTGTGTGTGGTGAGGGATGATCGCTAACAATCATATTGGTAGCGTGATTTAATTTTTCAAAAAAACTAACCCATAAAAACCAAGTTTTTACTATACTCCCTTTCTTTGTAAAATATAACAATAATTAAAAACGAATTAAAACATATAACATAACACTAAACTTACAGAAATTTAATATATTTCTAAAATGTCAGATGCTTTGAGATATCAAGATTTTGATAGATTCAATTATCATCAATATCGTACCTTTTTTTAATTTCCAGCGTCAAATGATTTAGTCAGAATCAGATTTGAGTAATGTAGAATTCTTCAAAACTAAGCAGAAATCTAAAAGAAATAAATTATTATTTGATTTTTTCCCAAAAAGCCCAATTTTGCTGTCATCTGTGAACCAATTGTTTTGTAAATTTTCGAAATTCGTAGTGATGTACCTATTATACCGACGGAGTAATTCAAATTTAGAAAATATTCCGCGACGTTATCGGGCCGCCGCGCTGTTGCTAATCAAACTTTTCTAATGATTCCAATTTGAAAAAACCAATAAAATTTCTAAAAATCCGAAATTATACGATAATTATTAATTTTTTTTAACGAAAATTTGATAGATCTTCTTGATCGTCGCCACGAGTCTACTTGCCAAGTTTCAGCTCGATTGGATCACGGGAAAAGGGTCAAAAATCGATCCAAAGTTTTTTTTGATGGCAAGCAAGCAGACACCACGAGTTAATATAAAGGGAGTAACAATGAAAATCGGGTAATATACTATTTATCTAATTTATCGAAAAATTTTGAATAAGCAGCCAAAAATAGAATAAATTCAATCACAAAAGCCAACTCTACAATAAATGAGAAACAATTCAGGTTCACCGGAGGAATATGCACACAAGACGCAACCGCAAAACATCCACCATTATACAAAGTAATTTGGACAAAGCAAGTATGTAATTGCATAATTGTAATCTTCATCGGTTCGAAGGAAGTACTCGACAGTATCTCCCACGAACAACTCGTACCAGAACCAGAAGAAAACGGGATTGACCACATAGCCCCAAACACATATAAAGCCACTCAACGAAAACGAATTTAAGAGAGAAAATACCCGAATTTACGGGAATATTATTAGTGCCATGCCTTTGTAGCCATGATACTGGCTTTCCACACAGAGGGATCAGGAATCGATTCTCGATGAAGTCACGATAAATAAATTTACTCTCAAGTTTGGGTGTTTTCGATATGTTTTTAGAAATGTTAATTTATTTCTCCTACACAGAGCTGAAGAGGATCGCCGGAGACCGAATGGAATGGAGATAGAGATGTGCTTTGCTGCAAACCAATCCCATGGATTGAAACCCAGGAAGGAAGAAAGATATGTTCTGCTTAAGTAATTGGGCCTCTTGGCTCGTTGAAGCGGATAAAATAAAAATAAATGCGTGGTGAACACTAATGGCGAGAACAGCTGGTCGAGTGATAGACGAAGACTGGGAGTTATGTAACTAAGTAGGTGAATGATCCATCATCGACGATGACAAAATTATTTATTGGAACGTAAATTATCCATATAGCAATTTAATAATTATTGTTGTATTGCTTTTAGTGTCTCGACACGAATGAACATAAATACATTCAATATATAATAATAATAATAATAATAATAATAACAATAATAATACTATATATTGTGTATGAATGGAAATAAAATTAAAATTTTAAATACTGATTTCCATGCATATTCTAGTAGATGTAAAATAATTAAATATTTTAAGAGTAGCTTGTTGGTCTTGTGGTTAGGACTCTTGCCTCGTGATCCAAAGGTTGCAGCAACAAGCAAGTTAGTCTTATTTTCATAGCACAAGCGTTTAGCTTAATTCGAAAATAGTAAGAATATTGATGTGACACGATTTCCGTGTTCGCATTTCTATTTAAAAAAAAAAATCGGAAGAATATCATATATACATTATAAAAGAACATTGTTAATACTCTACTTTAAAATATAGAGATATCACGACCAGCTGCCAAACCTATTTATCCTAACTAGTTGAGAAAAGACTACAGATATCTCTAGCATAGACCAATTAAAAATATGCGGAAGGAAAATTCGAACATATATATAGAACTTTCAAATTTTAATGTTCTTACAATGGAATTGGTGAACGTTGCATTGTTTAGAGCGATCACTTTAGCCAACTCATATAGGCTGTAAGCCCTGAGCTATCGTATAAGAGACTTATAGAAGTCTCTAGCAATTATAGAATTTATCTTAATAAATTCATTCGTATACTTTAAAGTTGCGTTGCAAAAATAATTTCGTATCATGCGACGGTCCAGCGTGTGACGTCACTTGACCTAAGCGACGCGGCTCGTATTCGCTGCGACGCGACGCGACGCGACGCTTGCGTATGATTGTGGGGCGGTGATCTCGACTGGGTCAAATGACGTCACAGGCGGCACGGGCCACAGTCGTATATACGTAAACTTAAATAATCTATTTCTCATTTTTTTAAACATTTCGTAATTTATTTCACTGATTTATTAGTCTTTATCTTTATTTTAATTCTATTGAGTTAAATATAGTACTATCAACATCATGAAACTTCCGCATTGTACATCAGTGCAGCAGCCCAGCCGGGCCAACACGCAACGGTCGGATTATACGTGTTGAGCATCCACGTCCGCGGCCGTGTACACGATGGCCGCGGTAATTAGACTCGGATTTATTTCATCGCAACACCTTATCAAACCCAAGATAGCAATGTTTATATTTAGCAATATTTGAAGAAATAAATAGCGATCATGTGATGGATACTTACTTTAATTTATTTTAATATATTCCAGATTCTACAAATTTCCAGGCGCGGAGCTCCGCATTGCTCCGAATTATTAACATACAGCACAGCAAATAGACGAGTGTCAAGAACCAACACGATCTATCCACCCATTGACATGCTTTATGAGAGAAGAGGCGAGGAAATATTCCTGGAAGGTTTATCAGGGGAATACAACCTTAGTACTCACATGTAGATTGCTCCGAATTATTAACATACAGCACAGCAAATAGACGAGTGTCAAGAACCAACACGATCTATCCACCCATTGACATGCTTTATGAGAGAAGAGGCGAGGAAATATTCCTGGAAGGTTTATCAGGGGAATACAACCTTAGTACTCACATGTAGATGCTAAATATAGCAATTCCATTGACTTGTGTATATTTCTACTCCCTTTCATTTAACGCGTAGCGTCTGCTTGCTTGCTTGTCTGATGAAAAAACTTTGGATCGATTTTTAACCCTTTTCCCGTGATTGAATCGAGCTGAATCTTTGCAGGCAGACTCGTGGCGACGATAAAAATGATTTAACAAATTTTCGTTTTAAAAAAATTAATAATTATAGTATAATTTTGGATTTTTAGAAATTTTAATGGTTGTTTGAAATTGGAATCATTCAATATATGGTAATTAGACCGACGCGTGTATACCCACGAAACCTTCATTCAAAGCGAAAGGGAGTATTGTAAAAACTTGGTTTTTATGGGTTAGTTTTTTAAGGCATCAAAATGCAGCATGCCAGGTTCAAAATAAGTAAATAAAACTGAGGACACTTTGTTATCCATTATTAGAGCTGTTAGAATTGCGTTTAATCCATAAATAAGACAATTTGAAAACTGTGATTAACGATACTGTCAGGTACGGCATACTCCAATAGAAAATCGCAAATAAAGGAACGTTTCCTTCACCTTCGCAGAGCAATCAAGAAATCGCTGCATCATCGTAGGACCTTATATAACCGAATCACATTTTCACTTAATTAGGTGTCTTAGGAAAAGAAGACTTGTCCCACGGTGAAAATTATATATATATATATATATTTTTTTTTTTTTTTTCATTTCTTGGTCTTCTTACAGTCATATAATTAATAAGTCTTGAAAAAAAAACAATTATCGATGTACAGAGCCTTGGGCCAATTACAAGAAAACACATATATACAAGAATATTATACCAGGATCGATAAAAAAATAAGGAAAAACAATATGTGAGTTTGTGTGAATATGTGTATTTGGGTGATTTTATGTGTCCGTGTGTGTATGCGTTTTTATGTGTACGTGTGTGTGTTCACAAGTGTGCGAAGAAAAATGTCATCGCGCGAGTTTATACGTAAGGGATTTTGTAAACTGCTCAAAACTTAAATATAAAATATCGAGATCTGCAAAGGCCGTGTCATAGGTATCTAGAACTCTGTTAATAATACAGTTTTTACCGTAGTTTGTTCTGGTGGTGGTTTTAAGTGGTGTTAGTCTCATTATTTTATTATATTACTAATGCAAGTATTTATTTCTACGATTTTCTATCGCCGTTTCACGCACCGTTGCTCTTTCACAAGCCTCGAATAAATGTTATTTAATTTCTGTTTACGTATCTTTCTGATCCCTTACACACAATCTTGAAGCATTTTCTTGCATTGTTATCAGGCAAAGTTGTTATATTTGTTTTTTTTTTTACCATAGTGACGCAAAATAATTTTGCAACATTTTTTTAATATTCCAACTATGGAAAATATGTATAATTATTTATATTCATTTTTTTTTATTCAAGTTTATCATTAATTCTATATTGATTAACCGGTCGGATGCCGGCCGTACGTAACGCGCAATTTCGCGCACGATTACTGTTTTTAGCCACTTTTTTGTGATGGTTATATTCATGTAAAAATCAAAAATAATCGCTAAGAAGTTGCAGATTCTAGTTTCTCAATATACAGACTTCAATGATTACGTATATTTCAATAATTACTTATACAATAATTACTTATTCATTAATTTTGAAAATAAGTAGCGAAATTCACTGTCAGAAATGAACGCACATGTTTATCGAATAAAACCATGGAAGCAATTACACTAAAGATATTGTATTTCAATATTTTCGTTCTTAATATATCAAAGAATATAAATATACTTAATTTTAACCTTAGAGTATATTTTAAAACTTTTTTATTAAAAAAAAATACTTTTTTTAACAGATAAATAACACAACTAATGCGCGGTTCGATGACGACATTTGCAACGATTTTTTGTCCGATTTACGCGGCAAATGAGGTTACCTGCCAAGTAGAACTCGTTCATTCATTCAAAAACTTGAGATACAACCAATTATAAGCTTTAGAAACCCGTAAACGCAGGTAAAATAGGCCGAATTCGCATACGTGTCTCTCCGCTCCGGCACATAGAAGGTACAAAAGTTTATGCGCAGATCTGCTCTCCGGCACCCGACCGGTTAACGGTTTAATTTGCATTTATGAAAGCATCGGCGCAGGACATCGGTCTGAAGTCTGAAGCTATCATCATCAGTCAACCAACAACCTGCGCGTTTAGAGATGTTTAACACAAACATTTAGTGGCAGCTGAATACAGTGAGAGTGCACGTCCATACTATGACAGATGTGTTAAACAAACAGTGTTTCCTAAATTTGAAATAGACGAAATCTTATATTTGCAGTATTTTTTTGGTACTATTTATTTGCTTTTGCACTGGATATACAAGAAATTGTTGTATAAATATACGTTCTTAGGTTTTCACGGCCATTCAGAATCTTCTATGTATAGTTTTCTGAGATATTTTGCCGTGTATATGTGACCTCTCTGATCGAGGTTTCGGATCCCTTTGCAGGGTCCATCATCAGGGCTGATGTGATAGTGTGTTGTGTGTGTTGAATGTAGGTTAAGTTTTGCCTTAAGTGTTATGTTATGTTATGTTAAATATGTATCAAGTGGACTGTGAATGGTACCCACCGCTTACCCAGGACCGTTCTAAGAGCAAAAGCTTCCATGCCGGTCATACTCATTCGTCTCCTGGTTGACATTTTTTTCAACTAACAAGCAGGACCGTGCACCGCACCTTTCGTATAAACTGTTGCGAAGCGGCACGGCCGATAGAACAAAGCCACTCACTCTCCCCGCCTTAAGATAAAGTTTTTATTTAAAAGAAAAAATTAATAAATACATATCATTATACATAAAGAAACATAGTAATATATAGTAATAAAATACAATAAGAAGCAGGGTAATGTTAAATACACACTTTAATTTTTATTTTCTTTTACTTATATTTGTTTTGTCACTATGGTTGTTAGCTTACTTACGGTTACTTTATGCTCTTTATATTATTCTATAACATGTATACCTACTGTTTTCTTTCTACCACGTGGACACACTATTAATGACCTGGATGATGTTTAAATATCTTGACTTCTTATTCTCAGTTACGTTCTTGGGGAGCAGTCAAAACTATTCAGCGCCTTAAGAATGTTCTTAGGTTTTCACGGCCACTCAGAATCTTCAAGTTTGTGTTTACTGGGGTATTATGCCGTGTTGTTACGACCTTTCGGGCCGACACATCAGCCCTGATGGACCCTGCAATGGGAGCCGAATCGTCGGCCCGAAAGGTCGTAACAACACGGCATAATACCCCAGTAAACACAAACTTGAATATCCGGCGCCTTGTTCCGCAGCATTCCTGACGGCTTCCCGAAGTGAATCGGTTGCAGGCTTGCAGACACCAGGCAGATCCATCCAGTTCCGTCTGCCCGGGCGCTGACTCTTCCTTGTGCCGCCAACCTAGGTATCCGTTGCATCCGTACCTACGGTTACGGATATATACGTGAATGCTTCAATGTTGCGAAAAGTAGACGTTGCTCATGATGAAGCAGTGCATTCTGTGAGCTTGGGGACCTCACCCGAGACCCTAATACGTTCGTCTAACTTATCTACTAGCCTACGAACTCCTCAATGGATACTAAATGTATAATAGTATCAAATTAATACGCAAAAAAACGACTACGCAATTATACGAATTCGCCGTTCGACACGTGTTTTACTTGTATGTAGACAGGCATCAATAAAATAAAAGATGATGCAATAAATAACATTTTGTAGAAATATTCTAAAATTTCCGTAAACGTAGACCTCCAAAATTGACATTGAAACGAGATTTGCATTATTACATCCCATTGTGATCCTCTCACATCGTATAAAAACCTGTTCATTTTTGTAATCCTGGCGCGAAGTGTGCGCTCAGATGGATCGACATTCGTTGGAACAAATGTGGATCCATTAAAATAACACAGAAAACCCGTTTAGGATTACTTTTCAATGCGACATCTTCCAACTGTAAGTTCTGACGCATTCTCGCCTCGGCCAACCCCTCTGACTGCAAAGATGAAATGAGAATGGTCCACGATCCACGCTGGGGTGGTCGCGCGGTATGTACAACAAGCTGCGTAATATTAAATAGCCAAATAGTGGTTAGAACTAGCCCCACTTGTGTACTTCCTTATTTAAAGCTGCGGTCGTCAGCGGAAACAATTAAAACACTTTCTGTCGGAGAGAGGAAGTCCTTCGGTTAAACCTTAAACCGACATACATACCTACTGACCTGAATACTTAGTAAAACATTACCGTGACCATAAGTCTTGGCACACAAGTAATGGCAAAAAATATTTTAAATACATATATTCTTCTTCTTCTTTTAGTAGATCTTTTGACCTATGCTACAGAAAACTACGCGTCCTGGGATGACGAGGTCCAACCATCCCACCATCCCTTCGGTGGCCTTCCCGATAGAAGTCGTCCGGAGGGGATTTCATTCGCTGCTGTATGCACGAGTCTGTCACTGTCCATTCTGGCTACGTGATCCCACCAGAATCTCCGTCTGGATCTACTCCGTGTCCTCTTTTTTGCAAGTTTTCCTTATGTCTTCATTTCAGACAAGCTCACGTAGAGTTTTTTCCAGGATGGATCTCAGCACCTTTATTTCAGTTGTTCTGAAGAGGCGGACAGTGTCAGCCCGCGTCTCTATAGCGTATGTCATAATAGGTCGTATGCATGTCTTGTATATTTTGACCTTACTTACAATATGCATATTTTTGTTTTTCCAGACCGTTTTTTTCCCTAGCCGGATATCCAAATGTATTTTGATTACTTTTTATTCCGTCTTTTTCCCAATTAAGGGGGTGTCTGTTTAACCTTAGCCATCCACTGCCGCCACCGCGAAATTCAACTACTATGTATTATTTTTCTTCTTTTGTTATTACCATTTCTTTGTTGTTGTATTTATTTATGTATTTCTTTTATGCAATAAAGACATATCTAATGGTGCCGGTCTGTGAATGGTTTTGTTTTTGCAGCCGTGCCGCCTCGCATGGGTTTTACCCATGCGGGGCAGCACGGTCTTGCATTGTAGCTAAAAAAACGTCAACCTGGAGACAAATGAGAAGGACAGATATGGGAGGGTTTGCTCATAAAACGGTCCTGGGTAATCGGTGGGTACAATTCACAGACCAAAGTGTTGAGACACTGATACGGTGGATGCTGTGTTAACCTGTTCTCAGACTTTGGTATACAGATCGCTATGGCTACAGATTTCTAACCCTAAATAGATAAATGAAAACGAACAATTTTCTTTATTTCTTGTCATGCGAGATTTTTTCGTGAAAACTCTGCGTTGCGCTTATTGCGGACCGTTGCAGATCGCGAATAATTTTAATTCGAAATGTATCGCATGATTTGGAAATGAAAATTTGCCATTGGCTTTTCTATTTTATTTTATTCCGATTCCGTATCTGATTATGGTTGGTATTATGTTAATAAGGACTTTATCGCAATTATTATTAACTTGTAATAACATGAACCTACCGCACGTGGCATTTGAGGTCAGCCGAGGAGTCGAAGACCTTCCTCGCTGATCGCTGGTCCCGCTGACCCGCATCGCTCTCTTGCTCCAGAAAGGTCGTCCGAATTAATTAAATAATCATTCGTTATATCTATTTATTTATTAATCGACGCCCTAGTGGGCTTTTAAAGTACAAGAAAATTAAAAGGATTTTTATACACCTAACATAAAACATATTTAAGATAAATGAACAATATAAAATGAAACAATATAAAATAAATTAACAATATGTATAAACGATGATTAGTAAGCAAACAGTAATAATTAGAAACATTAAACAAATAAGTAATAGAGTAAAATAAAGTTAATTAAACCAATCATCATCACTCTTGGCACTACAACCCTTGTTGGGTCTTGGCCTCCTCAATAATCTTCCTCCACTCATCTCGGTTTAGTGCCAGCTCTCTCCAGTTCCGAAGCTCTAAGACAGAGGTGTCTCTCCACATGACCCAGCCACCGAAGTCTTCCCAATTTATAAATTTTGTGACGCTTGGCTCCTTAAACAGATTATAGAGCTCATTGTTATAACGTCTGCTCCAAAGTCCATTTTCTAGAACCGGTTCGAAGATACACCTCAGAATTTTCCTTTCAGAAAACGTCCAGTGCTCGCTCATTCTTCTTAGTACCCACGTCTCAGCTACGTACGTGAGCACTGGCCTAATACGCGTTTCGTAGACTAATATCTTGGTGTTCCTCGACAGCAGTCTGGATTTTATCTACTTTTGTAGGCGTAAAAGCGGCAATTTGCGCTCACTATGCGCTTCTGGATCTCCTCTGTAGTATTATTGTTATCAGGGATCCTAGGTATGTAAATCTTGATAGCGTTTCAAAATTTTGACTTCCACACGAGAGAGTTGGGATTTATTGGATGCATCCTACGGCCATGTATTTGGTCTTCTGCTGATTTACTATGAGACCCATGTTTTTGGCAGAACTTTCAAGATTTATGAAGGCATTACGTAAAGCATCGGGAGTCGCAATTATGTCGATATCAGCCTAGGCTAATAGTTGCACAGAGTTGTCAAATATCGTTGCTCTTATCTCAATTCCCGAGTCACGAATAACTTTTTCTATGGCTATGTTGAATAAGAGGCAGGCCAATCCATCTCCTTGTCTCACCCTGTGGAGCGCTTCAAAGGGCTCGGACAGATAATTAAACTAATATACCAGATAAATAAGATAAGAAGATAAAATAAACCAAAAAATAAATATAAAAGATAAAAACAAAATATATTTCAAAGGGAAATTAATAATTCTATTGGTATATTCTTAGTCTAAGTAATTATTTAATTCGGGTATGCTCCTACATCTATCTATCTATTAGGAAACTATCATCGAATATCTATCTATCTACTAGGAAACTATCATCGAATAGACTTAAAATATATTTTAATAATTATTATTAATGAAATTTAAAATGAATTAAATTTAATGAATATTATTATTACTGAAATTTAAAATAAATTAAATTTTAAGCTGAACACTTAAAAATAGTTAACCCGCAAAACTTAATGATAATATTTAGTAAAATTTAATTTATTTTAAATTTCGCTAAAAATAAATATGGAGTTCTACAAATTAAACACAAAAACTATAAATAAATTAATAAAAATAATTTGATTATTTCGTATCGACTCTTTTCGGTTTCTGCACCTCTCTTCGAACACTATTCGAAATGGCGGTCACGCGACTCGGTCTATAATACTGGATATTTTTTGGATTATCCTAACTCGCATTAAATAGTCTCGCATGATCTGGAACTGACAGCGCGGCTCGGTGCAGCCAGGTGCGACTCGGAGGGATTCCTGGCTTTTCCGCCCGTTCTAAAAGAGACACTCGCGCGAGTTACGCCACTGCCGGTCGTACGGAATGTCATCTCATACACACAATAACTTCTTCCTGAAATACTTTTGTAGGCAATCATTTACTAGCGATCGCAGATTATGCACGTATAATCACACTTATGATATAATAATCATAGATACGCGCTAGAACAAAGCGCGTGGTGTACACAATAGTCGAAGGCTATAATACTGAGAACAAGCTAGCATAACGCGATGTTTAATGTTACGTTCAAATAATGTTTAATTGACTTAAGTAGACTATTTATAAAGCTGGTATTTAAATACACTAATACAGATCAATTATGTAATTATAGTGCATTAAAACATTGTGGGCTTATAAAACATGGAAATAAATTGTTCCTCTTGGTTGATTAGCTCGTGACCGTAATTTATTGTAATTCTTCATTCGCTTCTACCGCTTTCCTCCACCATGTAAGCCTCCGGTTAGCTCTCAGACTCGATCTGTCCATCCCGCTCTTGTACATCCCTAGTGATGTCCAAATTCTCCAGCATACGCCAAAGTGCGAAAGAATTATTTTCCCGAATTCGTTCTTGTAGCCGTCCGTCATATTCGCGGCGCACCTGCAGACCTCGGGACCCGAGCATGTTTCTTTTTTCATTCTCGGGGTCCAAGATTCGACTCCATCCGAAGCGAAGAAATCAGCGGGGCTCTCACCAACCGAATGTTTCGTTCCTTGAGCTGCAGCGGTTCTTCCAGTATCGAAATAATTAACCTTTCAAACACCAGAGGTTTATAAAATTTATTATCACATAGATTAGTGGCAGGTCTCAGTACAACACTATAAGGTTTAATAGTCCATAAAATCCTAGGAATTATGGTTCACAAATAGCAGACTGACTTTAAATATACGACATTGAAAATCGTGTTTAATCCTGTCTCTGCAAGATCGAAATGTGCGTTGATCACGCACATGGTTTGGCGCGTATACACGCTGGTGACATTAAAAAAATAAATTGATGAATATTTAAAATCAAATTAATACCTACCTAAAATAAGCTAATAAAGATAAATTATAAATGTTAGCTAGCTAGCTTCGCCTCTGTGGGAATAGGAAAGCATATCCCATAGGAAAGCATGTACGGAAGTCTTTATTGGGTATCCGCAGAGTTTACGACATGTCATGTCTGGCTTAAGTGATCCCGTATATTTTTGAGTGTTAGGATAGTATCACAGAACGAGGTGAACTGTCTTAATCTACGACTTGTCTGTTTTTGAGTTTTAGAATATCAGTCAGCAAAATAACACTCTCGTTATTTTTAGAATACCGCCGATTATTTATAGATGTCGCCATCGATATTTTTTGACTTGGTGTGAAGGAATATTATTTTTAATGTAGAAATTTAGTCATCAGAATTTTTAACATATGCACTAGAATATGCCCGAAAATTAAATTTTTAACTTCTTTTAGGGACCAGTTTATATTCACAATAGTAAAAATATTGTTAAGAAACACAAGCGTAGCTCAGCCAGCGAGCAAAGTTGGCAGTATTCAAATCAGTTTTCAGGCCAACACTGCACCGGAGCACTGGATCTTTGTTGAAAGAACTCGCTCAAGGCTACCTACGGGCCGCTGAGATGGGATTTCTACGAGGAATAGTAGGAGTTACCAGAAGGGTCAGAATCAGAAATACGCAAATAAGAGAATGTCTCGAAGCGGAACCCTTATTGCTATTTATCGAGAAATCACAACTACGGTGGCTGGGACGTATCTTGCGGATGCCGGCAGATAGACTGCCAAAGCGGATATTCCAGGCAAGACCAAAACGCAGAAGACCAAGGGGCCGTCCTAGGAGGAGCTAGAGGAAACAGTCGGAGGACTGCTGCGAAGCGAGGTTGCAACTAAATTGGGCTGACGTGGAGAGCGAAGCCCAAGATAGGAAGAGTTGGAACCTCCAATGCGGCGCAGGATTTTCGACCCAATAGGAAAAGGGATATAAGAAGAAGAAAAATAAGAAGTTAAGAAACACAATAAATGGCTTTTGTACACAGAGGTGGAATCGAATAGATATTGCATTGTGTAAAGTGAATATTTGAGCCAGCCAAGACAGCTCGTAAGCTCTGTGGATGCTCCATTAAGACTTTAATACATTTTTTATTTATTTAATTAAATATAAGATACAAATACAATAAATTGACTTTTTTAATACTCTGTAGTCTTGTAGACCTCGTCACTGAAGAGAAGCTATCGGTGAGGGAGCCTCAGTTATTATTTTATAAATAGGTACATATGCGAGTCATTTAATAATACGGTAATAAAAGGTAATTCGATAATGAAATGTTGAAGTATTTTGAAAAAATCTATGCTTTGAGAATAATTTTTTTATTTTATTTGTTGGGCACTTACTATGCAACAATTTCTTTCAGACATTTTTTTGGAGAGTTTAAACTTATGTGCAATTTGTTACTTATTTATAATTACTACGCTACCGGTTTCGACCCGTCCGTGTCATTAACGAACGTTATTTAAATTAAACTAAAATGTGCAAGTACTGTATTAGGAGTTTTTAGGTGGTGGGGGTGAATTAGCATGGTGGGAGGGCCGAGGGAGGGAACATCGTTAATAATGATGATTTACATGGGGCTATTATTTTGTTGACAATATTGATATTTGAATTTAATTTTTTGTTAATTTCAAAGGTTTCTAGAGCAGACAATTTGAAAATTTTGTAAACATTAGTGTATTTAAAGGTAGATATATCTTTTTTGAAAGTACATACTTCCATCCAGTTTCTAACAAGTGTACATAAGTTTAAACTAAACTCTCCAAAAAAATGTCCAAATAGTTTCATCTTTACGAGACCTCCATCTTCTTCTTATGATGCCATCTCCCATGGGATCACTTCTATAGAGACTTGTATCATTTATCTTAAAGAATGATTTCTGAAGATACTGACTAACTAACTAACCATCACGCCGTTTCCCTGCAGGGGTAGGCAGAGAGGATTGAACGCCACACTCTCCTATCCTGGCACACCACTTTTGCTTCGGCCACATTCATACATCTTCTCATACAAGTTCTACGGTTGTTGCGGCTTTTAACGGGGCCATCCTCAAACACTTGTTGTATCTGATCGTGCCTCTATTTCTGTTACCTTCAACACTCGCCTCATATATTTTCTTAACCATCCTTTCCTCGTTCATACGTTTCACATGACCGAACCATCTCAGCACTCCTTTATTTATTCTATCTGATGGTACTCTGTGGGCAAAATCCAGTAATTGTGTTCTGAGAACATACTTATAAAAATATTGCGAATTACATAAACAACTAGATTATAAATAAATAAATGACAATATAAAATGATGCGGTAAAAAAATAGTAAGCGGGACGGCTCGGGGAGTTCCCGCGCGGCTTATCGGCCGCGGCCAATTCTCCCAACTCTGACGTCACAGCGTCTGATGGTCGAGCCTCTGCGTCAACCGCTCCTCGACAGCGACACTCTCCGCACGAATCACAATTAACCAGCTCACGTGACGCGAGAGGTCGCGCACCGCGGCAGCCAGTAGGGCAGCTTGCATTGCGTAATTATAATAAAAATTATTATTATTTCATAATAAACATACAAACGAGTATTGTCAACATAGCACATGACCCGCGCTCACTTTCTAACTACAAGTTCCCTCTTTAGAATACTCGACTTAAATAATTTTTAAATAGTAGATATTAGTAAGTTATGCAACGAATTCTACTTTCACAAATACGAATGAGTATATCAAACCTACTGTTCGGCGAAAACAAATACGAATACAAATAATTCAACAAGGTAATAAATAATACACCACTTTCCTTTTTATACTAAAAGATTTAATAATTGAAATTTACCATTGGCAAATTTTTGTTCAAAAAGCGCAACATTTATAACTTCTCAGGCATTAGGCGATTTCTTTTATCCGTCTTACATTCCCAGTGGTCGAAAATAATGTATCTGAGGCTACAGTAGACGGCTTTAATAAAAAATACTTCTGGGCCAGTTTTTTTTCCATGGAATAAGATTTAATATGAAATTATTTTTTAAGAGTTAACACTTTTACACAGTACTGAAATGGAACGAACAATACGTATTACGAAACAAAAAGTTCATGAAATGAGCACCTTATTAATAACTCAACGAAACTAGATGAAAGAACGCTGTCAAACAAGAAACAATTGACAACTTGAGAACTCAACAAATCCATTCATTCAATATAAGGGGAATGCCCGATAATAGAGTGCGTAGGTGTGTTCGGATACACGGTGCACAGCCAAACCGTAATTCGTTCAGTTATAAATAGTTTGTTTTTAATATTCGTGATGACACTTAAGGGGGGGGGTAAGGTTAATTCGTACAAAAAAAGGCATGTTTTTGTGAATTTTTTGTGACGACACAGTTAAAATCTCTTTATTAAAATCAATGGTACATTAAAGTATGACATTTGAATAATATTTTGTAAAATTTTGAAGACGAAATATTAAAAAAATACGGCAATGGCAGCAATAGATCATCTGAAATCAAAAAATCAAAGTTCATTCGTTAGATAATAAGTTTTCCCAGGTAACGCTGGGAGGGTTTTTTTAAATTTCAATTTTTCAATTTTTTGGAACACTTTGAAGGGAAAAACGCGATTTTTTGCGAAAAATATCGTAATTTGACAATTTGTCAGTTTATGTACAGAAATAGTGTTCAAAATTTCAAAAGGATCGGTGCAGTAGTTTTGAAGTTATGATGGACACCGACTTTGAAAACGTGAGATGTGGGGAAAACGTTTTAAAGTTTTACACACTGTAAAATTCAAAATAAAACTCAACACTTATTTTATACTTACACATAATCGTCGATGCCATGTTCACACAGCAAAGAGCTTTCATCATCAGCATTTTTTTGTCCTTGTCTACGCAAAACTCTTCCAATGCAAATAGCACGTCCGGTAGTCCTCAGGTGAGTGCGTCTCTTAGCTGCCCGAGCAGGTATAGAAAATCAGTCTGAGTATCGCTCAAATGTTCATAATTTCGTCAATTTTGCTCCGATTGACTTGAAATTTTGACACAATATTCTTGCGATGTTATACATTCATTTAAAAAATTAAAAATAAAATGCAAAAAAAAGTTAAAAACCTTACCCCCCCTTAAGGTACTGGACACAAATGTTTATTTTTGAGCATGCTAAAAATCATTAACCAATAAATCAAAACAGTTCCCGAGTTTCCATCCGTACATTTTTGATTTTAGTTTTTATATTTTTTATTGTAAGTTTTGAATCATTCGTGTCTTTTAATAAAGTTTCATAAGCATGATTTCTTGCTATACTATTTTTACATAGCGGTGACCAAGTATTCTACAGACATTCGTGATTCCTATACCTATAATAAGTCACGAAAAGTAATGTTTTGTCATCTCTCAACGCGCCATATTTGTTTCATCTGTCGCGGTCTAAGAAGATCGCATTGATAATCGATACTAGCCGCAAATAACATTAGCATGCTCATAAGCAAGCATGTTCACACATGCTCAAAAGATACCCCTTCTCATGGTGAATGACATTAGCATGTTCATAAATCAACCGACGGTTGATTTTTGAGCGTGCTAGTAATGAGCATGCTCATTACTAGCACGCACGCATGCATATTAGCATGCTAGTAATGAGCATGCACACATTCTACTAAATAGCAATGGTTCTAGACTCTAGAAGGTCAATACTGGGCGTGCTCACGTGCCACTAATGAGCATGTGTATCAGCACCTTTACTGTGCACAGCACCGAAATTTTACAACTTACTGGACTCTAAGACAAAACAGATGAGAGAACACGAGGAAGTGTTTTACGGTGCCTGTATAACAAATTGGTCTGAAATCAATTTAAATTGTAACTTTACTTTTTATTCCGAACTTATGGTGTTTTCCAACATTGCGTGTTTTTTTTGTTTTTATCATATATTAATTCATTTGTGTTTTTATGTTATTAAATTATAAAAAAGGTCAAACTATTTTTTCACAATTTATTTAATTTGTATTTTTATATTGTTTACTTATTTTATTTACTTATTTTGTTTATTACTCCCTTTATATTAACTCGTGGCGTCTGCTTGCTTGCTTGCTTGCCGGCTTGCCATCAACAAAAACTTTGGATCGATTTTTGACCCTTTTGCCGTGATCTAATCGAGCTGAAACTTGGCAAGTAGACTCGTGGCGACGATCAAGAAGATCTATCAAATTTTCGTTGAAAAAAAATAATAATTATAGTATAATTTCGGATTTTTAGAAATTTTATTGGTTTTTTCAAATTGGAATCATTAGAAAAGTTTGATTACGGCGGCCCGATAACGTCGCGGAATATTTTCTAAATTTGAATTACTCCGTCGGTATGCATAATAGGTACTTCACTACGAATGTCGAAAATTTAAATTGACTGACAAATGTTTTTAGAATTTAATCTTCAAAGCATGAAGTGTCTTATCAAAGCTCAAAACATTTGACATTTTAGAAATATATTAAATAACTGTAAGTTTAGTGTTATTATATATGTTTTAATTCGTCTTTAATTGTTGTTATATTTTACAAAGAAAGGGAGTATAATAAAAACTTGGTTTTTATGGGTTACTTTTTTTTACTATTTATTTTATGTACATCTAGCTTCTAATTTAGTTCAATTGTCTTAAATTCTTAATATTGCTACTTTTATACTGCTTATATTACTAGGTATTTTGGTTGTTGGATTTATATCTAAATATATTATTTTTGTTATCATTAAAACATTATCGACCGCATTCTGAACTAAGCAATATTGCTATTTCTGTATCTTGACAGATATGTATAACATTGTGTTGCCGCCAATTACGATATTTTAAGTTTGACTTCTTTGAAATTAAAGACAAGGCTAGCGGTACATAATGGCGTTCTAGTGCCGACCCTGACGTATGGAAGTGAAGCCTGGAATTGGCAATGCGATGCTGGCTGTAGTGTGGTAGACAGAATAAAGAAAGGAGTGCTGAGATGGTTTGGTCATATGGAACGTATGAACGAGGAAAGGATGGTTAAGAAAATGTATGAGGCGAGTGTTGAATGCAACAGGAATAGAGGACGTCCGCGAAAGACCTGGCACGATCAGATACTACAAGTATTTCAGGATGGCCCTGTTAAAAGCCGCAACAACCGTAGAACTTGAATGGGAAGATGTATGAATGTAGCCGAAGCAAAAGTGGTGTGCCAGGATAGAAGAGTGTGGCGTTCAATACTCTCTACCTACCCCTGCGGAGAAACGGCGTGATGGTTAGTTAGTTAGTTAGTCAATTAGAAAGCTTTAAAACGTAAACAAACGTTAAGTTATTCACGATTACGAATAATAAGCTTTCTAATTGATCGAATTCATTAACTTCAAACCTGTCAAACATAAGACGTCAAAAAACGGCGTCACAATGTTATACACACAATAAGTGTCAAGATATAAGCAATATTGCTTTGTTCAGAATACGGATGAATACAAGGTATTTCGTAGCTAGTAGCAAAAACTCCACAGGAGACGTTTTCATTCAATTCTTTATAGAAATGAGTGAAATGTCAACAGTCAACATATCAACAGGATATGCTATATCGAAGTTTGCATTTTTTTCCGATATTTCTGACCTGTCTTTAGTAAAACTTCTGAGTATCGAAATGATACTAATCTCAATAATAATAATTTCGTTGTCTGACTGTCCGTAACTGCCTGTAACATATTTTATAAAAACTTTTTCTTCTTTTTAATAATGAATAAATAAATACTTATTCCTTAAGAACCGACATGTAAACGTACGCCATTTTTGATGGGTTACAGCTAGTCGAGTATTTAAATCCGTTCAGAAATTCGAACCTGACTTTTTTACTCGGAGTGTCATAAAAGAAACATAATAATCATTCATTCATCTTCATCCCCTTGTCCTAGTAGGGTCGGGAGCCCAAAGACTCGACAAAGTGTTTCCATGTACCCCTGTCTTTTATTGATGTAAGGAATCAAGTTATTTTTAGGCACGCTTCATTAATGATATATAGTTCCAATAGTTCTCAATACCTTGGAAGTATCCTAGCGGAAGACCTCGACCCAGAAACCGAAGTCAAATGCAGAATTGAAGCATCGCGAGCTGCTTTTAACAAAATGAGACAGATATTCTGCGATGACAATCTTAACCTGAAACTTCGACAGCGACTGGTCAAATGTTATATATGGTCAGTCCTGCTGTACGGAGTGGAATCGTGGACCCTCAAAGTGAGTAGCACGAACCGGCTGGAGGCGTTCGAAATGTGGATACATCGGAGAATGCTCCGGATACCCTGGACGGGTATGGCCAGCAACACAAGAGTTCTTCAAAGAGCTAGAGTGTATAGAGAGTTGCTGACAAATATCAAAATCCGAAAGGTATCGTATTTGGGTCATGTGCTCAGAGGAGAAAAATATGAATTGCTCCACCTGATTTTTATGAGCAAGATAGAGGGTCGTAGAGGTGTTGGAAGGAGACAAATTTCCTGGCTCCGCAATATACGCGACTGGACGGGCATAAGAAGTGTTGGAGAGCTGTTTCGTGCTGCCCAGGACAGGGACGCTTTCTCTCGGGTGATAGTCAACGTTGGGGGGACCTGACATGACACCAAAAGAAGAAGAAGAATGGTTCTCACACCCATTTTTTAATGGAAAAAATCTTCAAATTGACGCTATTCAAATTGTAAACACTTTGAGTCTTTTAATTATTATCCTAACAATAAAAATTAATAAAATGTGTTAAATATTGCTGCTTATCGTTAACAACCCAATAGCCAACCAAAATCAATTTTTATTAAGTAGAACGATTAAAAAATTAATCAAAATATTCTTTAGATTAATTTTTATTATAATGAAACTCATTATTAACGGTAGACATATTCACTTATGCATTCGTGATAAAATTACTCACTCACCATCGGAATGTTCTGATTGCACTAACTACACTCAGAGCATTCCAATGTTGAGTGAGTAAATATAAAAAAATAGTATGAATATTTAGGACATAGCTCTATGTCCTTAAATAAAAAATGAAGTATTCTGAAATAGTCCGTCATTTATGATTAGCAGCGACATCTCCTGTTAGTTTTATTTGCAACGTTAGGCAAATGAACATCATCATTAGAAAGGGCGGTTTTCTGATTTTCCACAAGAAGCGCTAACCGAACATTAAAATTGTGGAAGATCGTCAGGTTTGTGTTTCAATGCGAACTCAAGCAAGCCCAATCACGTATATTAGATATATATGTATATATATATATAAAAATAAAGGATATTTGATATGCGTTCTTACTGCACGCGAGAGGTATATAAAGAAAACTGCACTAAGTAATTTTCTGAATTGAGTTAAACGTAGTTGTAATTTTATCATTGATTCGCAGTTGATAAAGTTTTAAGATATTCTACATGAGAGAGTACTTGGCTTCAATAGTATAGAGACTAGATGGAATGTGTATTTGATTACGCATTTTTATCGATTGTAGAGCGGTACGATCGGCAATTCTGAAATTATGCGGAGCATAGGTTTGTATGTTCCTGATAAATTACCTTAGCGTCATCATAGATCGTTTCACATTCCAATATACAGGGCCAACCTGCCGATGGTTATGCCTGTTGGAAGAGCTACCGCTATGCTGAACAATATCGCTTTGGACATTGATCTGTTCCATATCTCTGAAAGTTTTCCGAAGCAGGATTCTCCTACACGTTTGATATGAATTATTATATGTTAATTAAAATGTTTAATATAATATACATTAATTCATCATTTATAACATTTACGAATTGAATGTATGTTTCTTATGTTATATAATAAAAGAAGTTGAATTGAATTGAATTAAAATTTAAAATATGTTTTATTTAAACATTGCAATTCACACACGATATGAGTTATTAATTATGATAGAAAATATAGAATCTTAAATACACGAATAAAAGAACATCGCCGTTGCCTAAAAAAATTAAAAATTTTCCGAATTTGCCAATCATTATTTCGATAGTCAAAAAATGTAAGTACTAATAGTTTGGAAACCATTGAAATCATATAAATTTTGAATTCTAAAAATACTCATAATAATATCACATTTCAGTCTACTTCACCAATCCTAGAGCTTTTTGCCAAAAAAACCCTCCCCAACGCGCACCTCCCTGACCTACCCGATTAGATTGATTAATTTTGTATTTAAGATAGTTATTTATTATTATATTATCTATACCTGATGGTGAGATGGACTGTTCCTCTCGAAACTATAGTGGTAATTATAACTCATATTGTGTGTGTATTACAAAATTAAAATAAAACATATTTTCAATTATAATGTTGCACCACGAAGTATCTGCCAAATACTTTAATGATATTAATTAAATTGATTTGAAAGGTGATTCTAAAATCTATTAACATATTTTTTAAAGGTAGATCCATCATTTCTCCTACCATATAATAGAAAATCATTAAAGTCCTCGTTTAAACTATAAAACAATTGTATCCTGGAAAACCCAAGAATAATGTATATCTCGGAAGAGCCACGCCGCGTACCGAGCAAATTTACAATTGTCCTTTTTGGTAGAGTTCAGTAATAATTTGATTCGATACCGTAGTAGGTACCTACCAACAATGAGTAATTTAAACAATACATTTTTTTCCTGTCCTTATCGACGGGCGCACCACCACTGCTTCCCGGGGTGTCATCTAGGGGATGTGGTTCGTGAAACAATAATTTCATCGCGTTATGATAACAAAAGTCCATACGTGTCACCTTATCGATGATGGGGAATCTCGATATGGCCAAGCGGGAACTACGCACTTGCGGTTAATTAACTCCATTCTGTAGGAAGTATTAAGTGTTTACATACTAATATTGTATTTAGCCAAGTGGCGGTGTGCATATATGTAAATCATGTTTGATCCGAATACATTGATGGCTTGGAACAAACATATTTTATGTCTTCTTTCGTATGCGCTGAATAGATAAAAGTGAATGATTTGAGATGCTACGATAATTATGGACCATCCCTTTAAGAAATACCGTATACACATATTGGTAACATATCCTTGTATAGTTACGGAAGGGAATAAATCCATGCGCTGTTTCTACCATATCTAAGACCGCTCTTAAGATGAAAAGTATATTGCAAATTTTTCTTTTAAACCGGATAGTATCTGGCATGCTTTTTGGCAAACGTTAGCAATTACATTTTTTTACATTCCAGTGCTGAAAACGCCTATAGGCGTTCTCAAAAACATTCGCTGTGTGCTGAAAACGCCTATCGGCGTTCTATACCTGAGGGTTGGTGCTAGACAATACGTCGTATGTTTGGGTCATTTTCTTTCGATTTTTTGCATTCCTTCCGTTTATGAACATAAAGTTCGTTCACACATGAATTTTTTCGTGTTGTTTTTTATGTAAATATTATATTTTTCCAATTTGTATGGAATAACATTTTTCATTGTGTAAAGAGAACTTTTCCATAATGTAGTAATTTTCAATGATTTTTTTTTTGTATGTAAGTGTACAGACATTTTTACGTGGTATATGAATTTTGCGTCAGTTATATTTTTTATACATATTTGTGTAGAACAATCTTTCTAATATATATATTTTTTCTATTTTCTAAAATTTATCTACTTTCTAAAATAGTTTTCTAAGATAATTTGTGCTAATCTGTGATAATCTAAGATAATTTAAAATCTATCTACTTTCTAAAAAAGTTTTCTAAGATAATTTGTGCGCACTTATTGGAAACTTCTTGAATTCAGACAATGTCTACTATGTAGGGAGTAAAGGATGAGTACAGCAGTGTTCTATGAGACTTTTTCATAAAAATTATTACTGATATTAGGTCCTTACGTATGAAATTGGCGTTTTGCCGTACTGGCAAATTTGATCTCAAATATCTTCTCTTTGATTAGGAATTCCAAATCCAAATTGATACAGCTATTTACTCATGTATTTGTGTTTTGAAAATTATAATTCAGTTGTTTTTTCCTCAATTGTTTTTTTCTTTGCGTCACTCAGTTTACAAAATGAAAAACTTGAAATATCGCGTTATTTACGAGTACGAGTTCCACCGTGGCACCAGTGCTGCAGAAACGGCTCGAAGGATTAATGATGTGTATGGCGACGGTGCCGCAAAAGAAAACACAGTGCGTTTTTGGTTCCAACGTTTTCGTTCTGGAAATTTCGACCTGCAGAACAAGCCCCGTGGACGGCCGGAGACCAAAGTTGATAATGAAGAATTGAAGGCTATTGTGGAAGCGGATCCATCGCAAACCACATCCGAGTTAGCTGCAGGCTGCGGTGTTAGTGATAAAACTGTTTTAATCCACTTGAAGCAAATTGGTAAGGTGAAAAAGCTTGAAAGGTGGGTACCTCACGAATTGAGTGAAGCAAATCAACAAACGCGCGTTGACTGCTGTGTTGCATTACTCAACCGGCACAATAATGAAGGGATTTTAAATCGAATCATTACCTGTGATGAAAAGTGTATCCTGTACGATAATCGGAAGCGCTCATCGCAATGTCTGAACCCTGCCGAACCAGCCAAACCATGCCCCAAGCGAAAATTGACTCCAAAAAAGTTACTTGTGAGCGTTTGGTGGACTAGTGCGGGTGTCGTTCACTACAGCTTTCTTAAATCTGGCCAGACGATTACGGCAGATGTCTATTGTCAGCAACTGCAAACCATGATGGAAAAGCTAGCTGCTAAACAACCGAGGCTGGTTAATCGCTCTAGGCCACTGCTGCTTCAAGATAACGCTAGACCACACACTGCACAACAGACGGCTACCAAATTAGAGGAGCTTCAATTGGAATGTTTAAGACATCCACCGTACTCTCCGGACCTTGCCCCAACAGATTACCATTTTTTTCGAAATTTGGATAACTTCTTGCAAAGGAAAAAATTCAACTCCGATGGGGCAGTCCAAACCGCCTTCAAAGATTTTATTGATTCCCGCCCGAATGGTTTGTTTTAGTAAAGGGATCGATGAACTACCTATGAGATGGCAAAAGTGCACAGATAGCAATGGTACATACTTTGATTAAATAAATATATTATAATAAAAAAAAATCGGCTTTATGTTCCTCCCAAACTAAACGCCCATTTCATATGTAAGGACCTAATATTAATATTTTCATACATCTATACCTATAAAACTCAATGTCTGTCTGTCGGTCTGTTCTATATACAAATCTACACCTTGTGTCTGATTCGATTCATTTTTAGTTCATGTCGAGTACGAACAGCTAGTATCATATAAAAATGCATCAACTGGTCTCACAAATGCGATCTAGAGTAGAAGCTATACTAATTTATAGGCAAGAATAATCAAATACGCTGACGTTGGCTATTAATGAAACTACACTTTTATAGATTTTGTACTAAAGACACTAACCGAATAAAAAGAAAACGAAGCAAATTATTTTGAAAAAAAAATGTGCACAATAAATGTAAAGATACATGTTTTCATAGATTTTATAATATGAACTGCTTCAGTTTGAAATGTCAAAATTATGTATTATATTTTTTATATATTTTTTTTGTTTTATATCACTAATACTGAAATCCTACGCCTTTGAGAAACATTATATCGTGTCGATTAAAAATAAATATGAAAAATATATACGAAAAAAAATAACCCAACAGACGAAATTTAGACGTGTAACTACAGAGAATTGTAAAATATCTGAATAAGATAAGATATGCAATAATAATAATTATTGAAAAATAATTATTTTGGTGAATAATATTGACCAGATATATTTTTGAGTGAGTGTAAACGCACTACACGACATTCGTCATTGAAAAAACAGTGGTATGTTTATGGCGGTGCCGACCGCCCGGAGAGAACTAATGGGTTTATGGGGGTAAATGGCAATGAATTATCCCTAAAATCATTATCTTAAGAATTTTGAATATTGGCAAAATTTTCAGCACCGACATGATGTCGAAGAAAATCGTTCAGCAGTCAA